>QVTF01019268.1:650000-890454 GCA_003573665.1 Oxygymnocypris stewartii | reverse complement strand
TATGAATTCCATGACAAATGTGTTTGAAATTAAGTTTAATTTTAATTTATGTTTTGAAATAATTTTATTACACTACTGGAAGAAACTCAGATTCTCATCAATGTTTGTTTGCAATCAATACCACTCAGATCATACCCCTTTCATCAATATTGTCAAAAGCAAAAAAGAACGCTCATCAATGACAGAGTTTGTAACAATAGCCACAGCTCTGTCTTTGATTCACTCTCAGAAAGAAGCATCACAACTCATCATTATGGATTGGGAGACAAACACTTTTGAAACACATTTCCAAGTAAAGAACTATAGAAATGATCCCAGAAAATATAGTCTTAACGTTTGAACAAAACACAAACGGAAGTCTATTCTGAAGCTCCACTCCTCTCAGATGGTTTTGTGTTGTTGACTTCTGTGGGCTTTAATGTTCACGCTACCTTTCTGAACACTTTAAAGCACGATCCCACTCCCCTCAAAGTCTAGTGTCAAGCTACGATGTGGAATATCAACCGGCCTATATCGCCCCCTGGGTGCTCCATTGTGGACAAGTTATGATGCTTATTTCTGAGAGTGAAGACCGAGCTGTGACTTTGGTTGTAAACTCTGTCATTGATTAACTTTCTCTATTGCTTTTTGCAATATTGATGAAAGTGGTATGATCTGAGTGATATTAATTGCGAGCAAACATTTAAGAGTATTTTATTATTTTCCAGTGGTGTGATAAAAAGTCTTTCAAAACATTCATCAAAACTAATCATCGTTTCAAACACCAGTGAGCTTTGTGAATAAATTTTAACTGAACTGAACCAACCGCCTTGCAAAACAATTAACTTAAAAACTCTATATACTGCTGGCAACTACTTGTCAGAGCGGTGTAAAGACAACTGAAATGTAGCTTAAACATGCCTGGAAACACTTTTTACAAACCGGTGCCAAATATTTGGTTGAAAGTACAATCTATTACATGCAATGTACAAATCGTCTAATAGCATTAAATATTAAGTGTCTGCATAATGTTCCATTTTTTGTATGGAGAGCTTGTTTTATGTGGACAATAAAAGACTATGAACTGTAACAAAATTTGTTTATTGCACAAATGTGTCATTGAAATCTCGATAAAATTAACCAGTTTATCTGAGATCAGGTAAAGCCCATGAAGACACTTGTTCATGGGTTTACACCGAACGCGCCCTAGCAGCGGATCTTTGAAATTTCCAAAGATTTCAGAACTGTTCTAAAGAAGCAAAGGCTCCTTTACTGAAATTGCGTGACTTCTGCAGTTTGATGCATACTACAATTCACAGGTTCAAAACTAAACACTTGCAGAGGTTTCCAAGCTTCACAAAGCAGTGCTTCAAAAGAACCCATCATTCTGGTTAAGAGCGCAACTGACGTCAAGATCCTGAAATGCTCATTATCTTTTAAACACATTTTTAGAAATCATTTCAGAGAAATAGTTTTTAGACGAAGAGAATTGTTGATTGGCATGTTGTGTTTCACCTTAAATATTTTCTACATTAAGCTTTGATGGGTAGACCACAATGGAGCACCCAGGGGGCGATATAGGCCGGTTGATATTCCACATCGTAGCTTGACACTAGACTTTGAGGGAAGTACAGCAGGACTGGAACTGAAGTCTGTAAAAGCTAGAAAGGATATGTATGGCGCTACTGGGCATACCCACATCAATACAGCGTAAGTTTTGTCACACTGTACAACACTAATTAAAAAAATTTCAATCGTGTAAGGCGGGGGTCATCAAACTTGATCCTGGAGGACCGGTGAGTGCCTCAAAACACCTGCCTGGAAGTTTCAAGTTTAGTAAGACCTTGATTAGCTGCTTCAGGTGTGTTTGTTTAGGGTTGGCGCTAAACTCTGTAGGGACACCGGCCCTCCAGGACCGAACTTGGTGACCCCTGGTGTAAGGGATAGGTTTAGTGTTGGGGGAGGTGTAGATGTTAGAAAAACACAATCTAATAGGTAGAACATTTATTTTATTGTTCATTTCCGGTCAGAGCTGTATCCCTTCTATGCTCCCTTCAAGATATTTTCCATGGTAGTAAGGCATCAAGGCATGTCCAAATCCAATGTCAGCTTCACTTCCTGTCTCGGGTGACTTGATTTGCTTGATTTTTGAAGGTAGTATAGATGAGGGATGGGCGAACTCCGGTTCTGGAGAGCCGCAGCCCTGCAGAGTTCAGCTACAACCCTAATTAAAACTTACCTGCATGTAGCTTTCTAGTAACCCTTCAGACCTTGATTAGCTTGTCCAGGTGTGTATGATTAGGATTGAAGCAAAACTCTGCAGGGCTTGGCTCTCCAGGACCGACGTTCGCCACCCCTGGTATAGATGTATCCATCTTTTCTGTTGATGTCCCACAATTCTGTGCGTTCCATTCGGTGATGATTGAGCTTAAAAAATAAAGAATGCATCTGAAAGTTGCGTTTGGTGGTCAATTTTATGTAAAAGTGTGTTTCTGACTTCCAAATTTTTGCACTTTATATGTTATTTCTACAGAAAGAAATCACTATTACATTAGTTATAACCAAATCTCACTCTATTTTTGTAGATTATTAAGCCATTTTGCTGCCTCAGAAGCTCATCCAAAATCAGTGTTGTGAGTCAAGTCAGCTGCCCAAGTTTTCGGATACAGCCTCGATCTCCAGGAACAGGATTGGGCACTCCTGGTTGTAACATATGTTAACAAATAACTAACAATACAATAACAATGTACATTTTGACTTTATATTAGATGTAATGGCTATTTGCAGTGACACTGGATAACATAAATCGCCAACAAAATCTGATGTATTGAAACAATTTATTTGGTGCAATAATGCTTAGAGCGGAATGGTTGCCACAACTAATGTAACGAGGTAACAGGTGTATATTTCTAGAGTAATTTACATTTGCTTCAAACAGGGGTCAACATTTGTACAATCAATTATCCGTTTTCTAATCTGTATTTTGTTCTGCGTGACAAAAAGTAATAAAAAATAAGGGATTAACCGCACAAACTGGATGCAACTGGAAAATTATAAGTTGCAGACATACATATAAACATTGAACACTTTCGCCAAATGTTTTCTCTTTTTTTCCTCAAGAGATAATAACAGACAACATTTGCTTTTGATGGCTTTTTCAAATGAGAATTCTGGAATGACATTAAAAGTGACCCAATTCTGCTTACATACTTTTGGTTCAAAGACACACCCCGCTAGTCTAGAGCTGTACAAGTGCCAAGTGCATACACCGTGTGATTGAAAACTAGCATGTGGGAATATGCTGATGCATTTGCTTATAACAGAAGCACTTCCAGCTGTGTCAGCATTTCTGTCTAAGTGAGCACAACTGTTTTCCATGCTGTGAAGAATAATGATGTTATGCAAGAAGGCAGGACTACTCTGTTTAGTATTTTAAGCTGTCAGCCAGGGCAATTATTTCATTAGACCCCAGAACACAGACTTTGTACTAATAATTAATGTCTTTGAACTTTACAATATAGAACAAATACAAAACCTCAGAGCAGGCATAACCAAGTGAAAGGTGTATAATAGTAATAACAAAAAATGAACCTCAAACTAGGGGCCCATTCTTCATACATTGATTACTCAGTTATCTGGATTTTACTGTTGACATAATTGATGAAGTTCTTTAAAGCTCATCTTGGAGTTCACAGCCAGTGAACTCCTAGCATCACAATCAGTCCCAGGCTTGGGAGCAGACTTACAGTATTTCACATAAACAAGATTAGATTGCATCTTTTTAAGCAGTGATACTGAATGCCTTACCCTGCCACTGCTATTTTCTTACATTAATAATACAAAATAATAACAACAATAATAATAATTTAAAAATAAATGTGTCAAAATAACATTTGTTCTGTAGTCTGCTACCAGATATCACTTTGACACAGTTTGGATGGCAGTTTCTTCCAGTGGAAAGTTTTGGACGTCCATTTGATTTGCATATTAAGACATTAACAAAAGTTATAATAAATAATTCCAGGTATATTAGACAAATTGATCTAGCTGAATTTAAAATACATAGTATATAATCAGTGTCACTGATTACATACTGATTCAGAGCCAATATTTAAGCTACATCTAAAAAATCTAAAAAACATCTAAAAAAAAAATTTGAAGATGGTGAAACAGTTCATTTTTTCTTGTAACATTTCAATAAGTGAATCTTCCATATCTTTTAGATTCATTACATGTAAAGTAAAATACTTCAAAAGATTTTTTATTTTTTTTGATGATTAGAGCTTACAGCTCATGAAAGTCAAAAACCAGTATCTCAAAATATTAGAATATTTACATTTGAGTTTCAATAAATTACCATCCAAACAGTATAAATTGTGGGTATCTCTTGTTCTTTGAAAACAAAAAAATGGGGAACACTGCTGACTTGGCAATGGTCCAGAAGACTATCATTGACACCCTCCACAAAGAGGGTACATTATAAATGTATAGTTTATGCATTTAGCAGACGCTTTTATCCAAAAGCGACTTACAGTGCATTCAGGTTATACATTTTAAGTCACAGAGGGTCATTGCTGAAAGGGGTGGCTATTCAAGGAGTGCAGTATCAAAGCATATTAAATGCAAAGTTGACTGGAAGGAAGAAATTGGGTAGGAAAATGTGCACAAGCAACAGGGATGACTGCAAGCTTGAGAATACTGTCAAGCAAAGCCGTTTCAAACACTTGGGAGAGCTTCACAAGGAGTGAACTGAAGCTGGAGTCAGTGCATCAAGAGTCAACACACTCAGACATCTTCAGGAAAAGAGCTACCAAACCACTTCTGAAGCAGAAACATCGTCAGAAGCATCTTACCTGGGCTAAGTAGAAAAAGAACTGGACTGGAGTGGTCCAAAGTCCTCTTTTCAGATGAAAGTATTTTGCATTTAATTTGGAAATCAAGGTCTGGAGGAAGAGGCACAGAATCCATGTTGCTTGAAGTCCAGTGTGAAGTTTCCACAGTCAGTGATGATTTGGGCTGCCATGTCATCTGCTGGTGTTGGTCCACTGTGTTTTCTGAAGTCCACAGTCAACTCTGCCATCTACCAGGAAATTTTAGAGCACTTCATGCTTCCTTCTGCTGACAAGCTTTATGGATATGCCGATTTCATTTTTACAAACAAACAACAAATTAAGCTCAGATGAGCTTTTTTTGTCACATACACAATTATACAGAGTATAATGAGGAGTGAAATGTGTTCTCTGCATTTAACCCATCCAAGTACACACACTTGAAGCAGTGGGCAGCCGACTGTGTGGCACCCAGGGAGCAGTCGCAGACTTCCTGCCGTAGCCGGGATTCAAACCCACAACCTTGGGTTACCTCAGATTTCAAGTCTAACGCTATCCACTAGGCCACGACTGCCCACAGGCATTTTCCAGCAGGACTTGGCACCTGCTCACACTGCCAAAGGTACCAAAAGCTGGCTCAATGGCCATGGTGTTACTGTAATTGATTGGCCAGCAAACTCGCCTGACCTGAACCCCATAGAGAATCTATGGTATTGGTATTTCTAGAGGAAGATAAGAGACACCATACCAAGGTAAATTACCTGAAGGCCGCTATCAGAGCAACCTGGGCTTCATTAGACCTGAGCAGTGCCACAGGCTGATTGCCTTCATGCCACGCCGCATTGATGCAGTAATTCATGCAAAAGGAGGCTCAACCAAGTATTGAGTGCATAGAAATGAACATACTTTTCAGAAGCCTGTCATTTCTGTGTAAAATATATCTTATGTAATATTCTAATTTTCTGAGACACTGAATTTTGGGTTTTCATTATCTGTAAGCCATAATTATCCAAATTTCAAGAAATAAAGGCTGGAAATATTTAACTCTATGTGTAGTGAATCTATATAATATAATGGGTTTCATTTTCTGAAATGAGTGACACAAAATGTTGACCTTTTTCATAGTCCACTTTAGACATTCAACTAACAGTAAGTAACTTTCCAACTACATGTCAAATTGCAGTCATTAGAGTTTCACTAGACCATCTGCTTAATATCTTATAACACTTTATTTTGATGGGCCCACAACACGCAACACACTGACTATAAGAATGTTTGCAAGTATATATCAACTTATTCGACTAACCCTAAACCTACCGTAACAGTCTACTCTGAGAGTTAGTAGACATGCAGTTGCAAATTAATGAGAATAAGTTGACATGTTGTTGCTAAGTTACTTATAATTAGAAGAATGTCCAAAGTGGACTATGAAAATAAAGTGTAACCCTGTATTTAACAGCAAAGCAGAGTTATTTTATATTTCTTTGGTGTCACCATTGCTGTTTGAAGGGTTTTGTTTGCAGGGTTTTCAAGTATCAACATATTTGCCCTTTACGATCAGCAGGTTGCACAGTAATCTCAGATAACCTAATCCAGATGTTTTAATCAAATCTGCAAATTTTTTGCAAAACCAAATTAGCCAGAGATCAATTATAACAAGATCTGGCACAGATCAAATTGTTTCAGATGTATTAAGTAAGGTGCAAAGATTTAGACCCCTGGAATAATTTCTCAAATGTGCATATGTGTGATTCAGAGAACAAACGCACATATGATTTGTATGTGCATATGTCTATCTTTCAGAATTTAAGTTTATAAATTGCAAATGGTATTGAAATTGTGTGCAGCAGAATGATTTCAGATCTCTGCCTTGTAAACTCTGTCTAATTAATGTCATTAACATCTAACACAGTGGTTCTCAACTCCAGTCCTCATGACCCTTGGCTCGGTGTATGTATCGCTTATTACGTCAGACGCAGTGGTATATTGTAATGAAGTAATAATACTTTGTTACAGTACATAAGTATTTTTTTGAGAGTATCTGTACTTTACTTGAGTTTTTATATTTCAGGCAACTTTTACTTTTACTCCACTACATTTCCTAATTAAAATGTATACTTTTACTCTGATACATTTCCCCGAAGCACTCGTTGCTACAAAATAGTCAGAAGAACACAGAATGCAGAAAAGCAGGTTTTACGAATCAGTGGTCTAGTGCAAGTTAGACTCCTGAAAACACCTTTGCTCATGTGCAAACAACTGCAGATGATTCATTTTCCAGTCAAAGTCAATGCTGGTTCATACGATATACAGCATCGTCTGCGACATGGAAAGTATTGTTGTAATGATGTGCGATCTGACATTCTCGAGTATATCACCAAATCACACACTGGGTGCACGCTCGTTGATTTATTAGTCTATCAAAACTCAAAATTCCAGGCATTCTAAATTGTAGAAGGCAAAAATTATTCTGTATGCTTTTTTATGTTTATAGAATTTAATATAGTTAACTTAATCTATATCACACAAAGAGTACCGTTTTTCTGCAGATATCAGCATGATAACACATTTAATAATAATTTTATATAAGTTCAGTAAAGCAATAAGTGACTCACATTTTAGACATAAATGAACTTATTTTTGCTCAATTTTACCAATGAAAATAGTTCCAAACAAATATCACAGCACTGTTTTGTGTCTCTGAGCAATGGACGGTGTTTACTTATTGAATGAATCAGGTTTTTGAACAAATCGGTTGAATAAATTATTCAGTGATACACTCATAAACATAGTGAAATGGTTTGTTTCTGAATGAATCAGCCATTTGAATAAATCGGTTGAATCGCAATGACTCACTAATTAAAAGTCACTTGCGGCCACCTACTGGCGGTTTTAATTTCACATTTCAACAATTTTTTTCATGTTTTAAATTATTTCAAATATCAGTATTCAACGTTTTATGTAATTGCAGGTTAAAGGTATCCATGTTCCCTCTGAGATACATTGAACTGTGCAAATACATATAAATGCTAATTCAGATGCAGATTCCAGAAATGTTTTCTTATCTTGGAATGAAAGACACTAAGTACCGGATGAAGTGCTTCTTATTCTTATCAAAAAAAATACAAAATGGAAGAAAGAGTTCAAACTGAAAGCAATCTTCTTACTCAAGCTGTGTATGAACATTTTTTATTTATATTTATTTGATTATTTTACATTTGCTTGTACTTGTACTTTCAATACTTAAGTACGTTTAAGATAAGAGAAAAGTAATATTACTCAAGCAATATTCTAAATGGTTACTTCGACTTCTACTAAAGTCCTTTTCTGGTAAGATATCTGTACTTTTAGCATGAGTATGGCTTTCAGGTACTTTATATACCACTGGTCAGATGTTTATACTATTTAACCGTAAGTGCCCTGTGAAGTGGGCTTTACAGGATATTGCACCATGATTCTAGAAGAGAGCATATATATTCCATTCATAGGCTATTAATAAAGGGTGTGAGACACGAATTTAATTATTATTTGTATTTACAGAGGTATATTATGGCACACTTCTCTGTAAATTTTGTCTGTATGTGAAGACGCCGTACAGAGCAAATCCATGAATCGTCAATTAATTCCTCATACTCATGGGAGTAGGGAGCAACAAACACTGTGTAGGGACCATGTCAATCATAACTCAGTTTATGCATGGAGCTCTCTTCTGAGCTTGTTATCTGAATCAGGTGTGTTAAATAAGAGAGACATGCAAAATATGCATAGCGGCCGGATGGTCGCCACGACTGAAATGCCCTGTTAAGACTGTCAGTCCAAATTCGATTTAATTATGTGCAAATCCGAATCCGATCTAAAATGACTGATTGTCCACACTGTGTATCACAACTGTTCAAAATGCTGTTGCTTAAAGTCCTGAAATTTCATATTATGAAGCAGTGGCAGAAACGCAGGACCTGGAATGTGTGACTTTATTATGTGCTGCCATCTCTGCTGGTTTCAAAAGAGGTGTATATACTAGCAATATATTGTCGTTTTCCGCTTGATTTGTACTTCACACAACACAAGCTTGTTTCTGCAAAGACGTTCAGCATGTTTTGTACAAATATGTCTGATGTGTTTATGTTTTACGTGGCGTGAGAACGTGAAAAAGCTAAATACAATCTAAATGGTGTAATGCTGATTTAAACAGGATTTCAAACCGTGCAAATGTAGCTTGAAATGGATTTGCTAAACTTTTATTTCATGTAGTTTGTTGCCATCTAAATATGATCAGATTACAGTCAAATTTGCAAAAGAAAAAACAGGAATTAGGCTGACAGTGTGCACAAAGCTGAACTGAGATCCAGTGATCAAATAAGAGCACCAGTCAACGTCCAAATCATTAACTTGAGAATGGCGAGCGACAAGAATTGCTTCCAAATACTTACAGTACTCCAGCTCTACCACAAGTAAAAGTTCATACATCTGATTATATCCTGATGTGGCACAAAGCACTTTTCCTTGGTAAAGACAGTTTTTATTCATTTTAATGGTGTGTATTTAAGCGTATGCTCATTCTAAAATCAAATCTGTTTATATGCACATTTTGTAAACTAAGGCCGCAGGAGTATGAGATCCACAATCAGTAGCCTGCATGGACTGTAGAGAGATACATTAAAAGTTACCCAATGAAACAATAAAAACAATAAATATAATGCTACTTCACATCATAAATTCAATTGTGAAAAGGCAGAAAAAACAAAAAATAAACAGGTAATTCCTGCATATCAAATTATCAATATACATTTAAAAAGGAATGAAAATAATTATATGAAGTTTTTAACACATTACTCTCGCAAGAGTTCTTGAAGACAATTGGCTGATTTAAATATCTTTGGAACCTCAGAGTCCAGTTTGCAGATAACTTTATAAATGGCCTTCTTCCATGATGGATCCTCATCTCTACTAGCCACTATAGCACTGAAGAACTCACGCAATGTTATCTGAGCTACTTCCTGGAAACATTCGGGGACCTGCAGAAACACACAAGGAGAGGAAGTTAAATATACCATGAAATTAAAAGTGTTAGTTGTAAGTTCATCACAGGATCTCTAGATCCACCATATAATTATCAGCATTCTCTTATAACACTGCCTTTTGCATTTGGAGTAGGTCAATTCAAATATACAGGTCTATGGCATTTGAATAAAAAAAACAAGAATTAAACCCACCACAATTCTTAAAAATATTCATATTAGTGGACAACGACATGTAAACAAGTGTGAAGAGATTTGTCAAGTGAACATAATTCAATGAAGTCATTACTCTGATTACTGCCAAGTTTATTAGATCCACACAGTGTGACATGCAATGATCTTACAGATTGCTAAAATCATGCAGTGTGTCTCGGGCTTAACAGATTTACATGTACACCAGTAATATGATATCTGTTAAGCCCGAGACACACTGCACGATTTTAGCAATCTGTAAGATCATTGCATGTCACACTGTGTGGATCTAATAAACTTGGCAATGACATGTGTAGACTGTACGATAATGACCCCTAATGTCTCGTATGCTACGATGCACATTACTACAGAAGAATACAAGTCATGTGCTAGTGGTAAACAAAAAGAGCATGATAAATCACACTTTAGCAGTTGTAGTTCTTAGGTGTGCTGAAAAAAGTGGAAGCGGCGAAAGAGGAAGGCGTAAGAGCTTGAGGTAAGTAGTTTTATGTTTTAGCACCATGTCGTGTTGATTTCATGTTGCATTTTTATTGGTTGGTCAGTAAACATGGATCGTAGCAGCAAACATACTGTGCGATGATCATGCTGTATCGTAGGCTATCTTTGGTTGCAAGACCATGACCAGGGATGGGCAGTGTACATGCATTTGAAATACAAAATAATATTTTGTATTTAAATACCATTAACATACATTAGTTATTTTAATGGTATTTAAATACCATTAAAAAAACTAATGTATGTTGCATTTAAATACATTTAATCTAAGTATTTTTGTATTTTCAAAATACATAAAATACTTTTTGCCAATCAACCTCTTTATTAGACTGCTGATTTCCTGTATCAACTACTTCAAACATGCCACTTTCATGCATGTGATCGGCAGCTGTATGACTCCATCTAGAATTGGGTAAGCAAGTTTTCAGAAGCCTGATTACAAGCTTGTCAAGTGCTGTTGGATAAAGCAGGAATCATGGAGGATGCCAAGTTTCCTGCGAAAATCTTATTAAAACCAAAATTGTAGATATTTAAGGTATTTAATTTTGAATAAAATGTAGCATCCCATTTGTTGACAACCATATCATCATTCACAGAGCTATGTATATAGTTAGCTTGTTGGTGATTCTGGATTTTCAGTCAAATACATGCTGTTTTGCTGTGTAAAAAACATACAAAATGCTTGAAATTGTTATTGCACTATTGTTAATTGTTAAACAAGTCTGTTTACTTAATTAACAGTTATGGGTGTCATGCCATAACATATTTTAATACAACTGAGTTTATATTTAATGTGAATTTAACATTGAAAGTTAATATGAATAAAAAAAGTGTAAGTTAGGATACTAATCATAACACTTTCATTGTACAGAAAGAGAGCAAAGAACATTTAGCTACATTATGAAAGAACATTTTTACAGACAGTCTAGAGTTCAAGCACTCTCAAAAACTCCCATTAAAATCACTGAAGCTGTTTACACTGTGAAATGAGTATCTTACTTACATATTCGTACACACATCTGCACAATTCGCCAGAAAGAGGTTTTCAGTTAGCGAGTAAGTGAAAAAAACACCAGAATTTTAGTGATGGCTCATCTAAACGCCTCTGACTTGGTCACTGCATTCATAAGCTCAACAGCATCGTGTGTGATTTGTTATAATGCGCTGTGCGGACATAAAGCTGCCGGTCCTGATGGCATCCCTGGCTGAGTGCTTAGGGCCTGTGCAGAACAGCTGGCTGAGGTCTTCACCAACATTTTCAACCTCTCTTTGACCCAAGCCATTGTTCCCAACTGCTTCAAAACAGCCACCATCGTACCTGTACCAAAACATGCTGGTGCAGCGGCCCTCAATGACTTCCACCCAGTTGCTCTTACTCCCATTATTGCAAAGTGTTTTGAGAGGCTGGTTCTATCCCACCTGAAGACATGCTTGTCCCCAACACTGGACCCATACCAGTTTGCCTACAAATCCAACAGGTCAACTGAGGATGCCATCACCTCAGCTCTCCACTCTGCCCTGACGCACCTGGACATAACCAACACATATGTCAGGATGCTATTCATATTGATTTCAGTTCTGCCTTCAATACAGTGATCCCATCCAAGCTGATCTCCAAGGTCATTGATCTTGGCATCAGCCCCTCCCTCTGTATCAATCAATTTGTAGCAATGAATGAGAGGTATCATATCGATCACAAGTGCAGTATGGAGTACCCCAAGGCTCAGTACTAGGGCCGTTACTTTTCACGCTTTACATGTTACTCTTGGGAAATATCACCAGGAAACACGGGGTTAGCTATCAGCATAACAGTGAAAGCTAACTGCTTTCACTTTCTTCATGGCCCGGTGAAACACACCAAATTGAGAAACTTATGGAATGCATAGTCGATATAAAAAACTGGATGACGAATAAATTCTTACAACTAAATTCTGAAAATAAAAAAGAAGTGTTAACTATCGGACCTAAAAACCACACAAATAATAACCTAGAACACTGTCTAACATTTGATGGCTGTTCTTCATCATCAGTCAGGAACCTAGGTGTGCTATTTGATAGCAATATCTCCCTTGACAGCCATGTTTCTAGCATTTGTAAAACTGCATTTTTTCATCTTAAAAATATATCTAAACTGAGTTCTATGCTCTCAATGTCAAATGCAGAAATGTTCATTCATGCGTTTACGACCTCAAGGTTAGATTATTGTAATGTTTATTGGGTGGATGTACTGCACGCTTAGTAAACAAACTACAGATGGTTCAAAATGCAGCAGCTAGAGTTCTTATTAGAACCAGGAAGTATGACCACATTAGCCCGGTTCTGTCAACACTGCACTGGCTCTCTATTAAACCGTATAGATTAAAAAATTGTGTTAATTACTTATAAAGCCCTGAATGGCTTACCTCCACAGTACTTGAGCGAGCTCTTATCGCATTATAGTCCTCTACGTCCACTGCGTTCTCAAAACTCTGGCCATTTGATAATACCTAGAATATCAAAATCAACTGCGGGCGGCAGATCCTTTTTCTATTTAGCGCCCAAACTCTGGAACAATCTACCCAACACTGTTCGGGAGGCAGACACACTCTGTCAGTTTAAATCTAGATTAAAGACCCATCTCTTTAACCTGGCATACACATAACACACTAATACACTTTTTATATTCAAATTCGTTAAAGGATTGTTAGGCTGCATTAATTAGGTCAACTGGAATTGGGAACACTTCTCATAACACACAATGTACTTGTTACATTGTAAGAAGATTGACATCTACGCTAATATTAGTCTGTTTCTTTCTTATTCTGAGGTCACCGTAGCCACCCGATTCCGGTCCTTATCCAGCCCAGATGATCACTGCAGTCACCAGATCCAGTCCGTATCCAGATAAGATGGTGGATCAGCACCTAGAGACTGACCTCTACAGCTCTGAACGTCAGCGGAGACCAGGAAACCTATATAAGCCCCAGAGACAGATCTCCAGTAAGGACCCCGTCACCTAGACAGCCATCGGGAAAAGACCACTGGAACCAGTTGAGCCTTTACAATCTGACGTTGCTATAGTTAGAACAAACTACTGGTTCATCTGGTCAGAGGAGAACTGGCCCCCCGACTGAGCCTGGTTTCTCTCAAAGTTTTTTTTTCTCCATTCTGTCACTGATGGGAGTTTTGGTTCCTTGCCGTTGTCGCCTCTGGCTTGCTTAGTTGGGGACATTCATTTACAGCGATATCATCGACTTGATTGCACAGATACTATTTAAACTGAACTTAGCTGGACAATGCCATCACTGAATTCAATAATGAAATGACTTCAACTGAAAATTGAGTGTTTAATCTTGTCATTTTACATTATTTACACACTATTTTCCTATTTTGATATTGTGCAGTTGCTTTGGCACAATTTGTATTGTTAAAAGTGCTATATAAATAAAGGTGACTTGACTTGACTTGACATTAGTGAGTGGTGCTTATGGGATGTCGCTTTGGGATGGGTGAAGGAGGGATATATATATATAAAGATTATTTTGTCAAATACTGCATTTTAATGTAACACAAAACCACCAACAACCGATGAGACAGATATTTAAAACTTCATAATAGCATAATCTTTTGCATTACGCAGGGAGAAAAAAGCATACAAGTTTGGAATGTCGGAGCCAATAATGTCAGAACTGTTCCTTTAAAAATAGTTGCCAAAACTCTGGAGTTGACCTTGTCTAAAAGTACAGAGGACAGTACTTTGACGCAGTCTTCTTCAGGGAACATGTTTTTATTTGATCTGTGATCACCAAACAAACATTGACCATGAGAGATAGAGGAAGCGATATACTTGAAGAATCCATGAACTGCACACACACTCTAAACTGCTCAGTTTAATCCATAACCAACCAACATGGGAATGTAGTCCAGAACACTTCCCATGTCAGCTGCGAATTAGACAGGTACAATGTTCGGACACACTCTCTTTCTGTTAGTCTGATTGATTTGAGGGCCCACAGATGGCCTCTCTGAAAGCAAGGCATCAAACTGAGAGCCTTGATGAAGGATAAATAAACACATTTAACTCTGGCCTTGAGTTGAGCCTTGCGTTTCACTTTCACACAGTGTCATGATGGCATGTTTTTCAGGGTGTGTGATAAAATTGTTCCACCTCACACATTTATATAGTAGCACTATTCATATAAAAAACGACCCGAATTAAATTTTGTTTTGGTAGTGTATATACGTTTCTTATTGACAATTTTTAAATATTGTCACAGCTTAGTAATAATACATAACATTTATCAGACACTTTTATACAAAGCGACTTACAGTGTATTCAGATTATACATTGAATGTCAGTATGTGCGGTCCCTGGTAATAGAACCCACCACCTTTGCACTGCTAACGCAATGCTCTACCACTGAACCACAGGAACACTTGGCTACATGTGGAACACTAACTATCCACTGTATTCTGCCTTTAGAATAAAAAAATCAAGTTTACCACTAATCTGACTATTGTGTCCCACTGTGGTGGTCCAATCACACTGACTAAGACAAATAACGACCCCAGACCTAGGGGATCTTGGGACATGACAAAACTCAGTCATACATCTGAAACTGTACTGTGTTGTTTTGCCACTGCACTACAGAGACCTTGATTGCTCAAGGTCAGAGGTGTGGATATCAAAAGACTGTGTTTCACCCTCAGGTAAAAGTGTAGAACAACTAAAAGAACACACTGATATCACTTTAGAAATCTGAGTCCTGAATTCAGCACAATTTCTCACTTAAAATGGAACATAAATACACTGAAAAAGGACAGTCAGCAAGCTTGATTCCCACCTTCCAATGACTGCTAGGGCTACTGTATGCCACATCGTGAAAGTGACACAACCTTAATATCACATTCAGACCCTTTTACACTTTTCAGGCTGACTTATTGTATCCTTATGGTCTTATTCTGCCCTTTACCTAATTTGACCTAGCTGAATCTTACAAAACCAAATAACTATTACAGTATAGAATGCATGGTGTCAGCTTCTGCCCAAAATGGGTGATTTGCAAGTCAGGTTATGTGCTCCACTTTGTGAAAATTCCACTTTTTTTAATTGGCGTCTTTTCCTCCACCATTTCAAAGCTGATATAAATTGGAACTAGTTATTTATTATACTTACTTATTTATTTATGCATTATGCATCTATGCATTTGTATGTATCCATATAAGTGTGTTTACGCTACTGGCATGATTTCATTCAGGCTTTAGAATTCATCACTCTTGGGTGCAGTGCTGTAGCCGTGATCTCAAAACCCAGCAGACTAATTCACAACTGGCTCCCTCAAGATTTTCCTACAGTTTTATATAATGGGGTTTTCCAATTCATGAGTAAAAGAAGGTGGGTGGTTAACATAACTTAGTAGATACTTTGACATTCCGTTCTACAACAGAAAATGCTCACACTCATGCCCCAAATGTTCTTATGTAGTGACATACAAACAGTGTTTTTTTACAAATAAAAATAACGGCTTGAAATTTTCAGTATGGGTGTTTGTTATTCACATTGTAGAGCAAAACATCAAAGTAATGTAAAGTTATATTTACCACAAACCTTTAATTTACTAATTCATTGAAAAACTCCATTATAAAAACCCACAGGAAAATCTTGAGGAAGCCATCAGTGAATTAGTGTTGTTGGTTTTGATGTCACAGCTGCAGTACTCCTTCATTCAAGGAACCATACAGGGTCAGAAGTTCACTTTTCTATTAAAGGGCAATATTTGCAACCTGCTATTGGATTTATTTAACTTTTTTACATTGGTAAGGGACACTTACATTCACAAGTAGAACAATTTCTCATTCCAGTGGATAAACACTGACTTAGAAACACACACACACACACACACACACACACACACACACACACACACACACAGGTAAAAGTCAAGGCGGTTGAATTGTGTGTGAAATTTGCATGGCTTAGCACACTTTCCCTAAGCAAAGTGTTAATCAGCCATCCCATCTCTTAGACACCTACTGAGAAAATCCTTCACATGCAAAACATGTTCGCTTCCATGTCTTCACACAGATAAAGCATGTGACAGAGCTAACAGTAGATGTGTACACTGATCTCTGCACTATTTGCAAGTTCCTCATTTATTTATGTAAATAGCAGAGCTGCTGCAGTTCCTGGAACCAGAACAACATGTCTTGTGTCTCTGTATGTGTGTGTGTTTGTGTGTAAAAGAATGACCATTTCTTCGGTTCAGTCAAATTAGGAAAGAACAGCCACAGGTAAGACAAATTAGATTACTGAGATAATTTAACCACACAAATGATTTTCATTTATATGATATATTTGATATGTGTCTACTCTAGCTTCACACTTGGTATCTTTGGAAATCTGAGCAATCACAATGACTTTCCCGACAAATTTGTCAAGGACCAGGTTGTCTAAGTAATTAATTAAGTAATGATATCCACATTATTTTTAGTCGAAACAACTGAGACAGTTGATACATGAATTAAGTATTAAGGGTTGTGGAGGCAGAAAATGCACAAGGGATGAAGAGATTCTGTTGCAGTGAGAAGGAGGGGGTAGATTTCTATCACATGACTCCAGCACATTTGTGCCACAGAAACACTCAGCAGTGACGGGTCACCTTCCCCTATAAACACACTCAAACAAACCCTTCCGCAGCATTCTGTCCCACTCTTCTACTGTAAAATGACGTCTTCTACCACCCTCTTTATAGTGAAGACAGCAGAAACTCTCCGTTGTTTTAATAATAATCTAATTATGATTTCACCATGATGAGATCAGGTTACATGTTTTCCTCCTTTTAGTATTGGATCATTTCTTATGAAGACTTTAGTTTAGTTATTGTGCCTTTTTTAGTTGAACCCAATAGTTAGTTACCCAATTGAAGGGCTGTGTTCTTATATTTGTAATTACTGTATTTGTGTGTGCTGCATGAGAACAGATAAATAGTGTTTAATATAGTGTTTTATATAAACTTAGACTCGATTGACCGCTTCACACTACAATAGGCATTGTGATACAATACCGTCATTTGACATACATTACATACAGTATCACATTACAGTATTATAAATGAACTGCAACTCAAAATACACCAAATGTGCAGAAGAGTGTGAAATGGGCCGTTCAAACAAACGGTGCATTTTGAAGCAATGATTTGAAAATACTTCACAATGGTTACACTCTCTAGGAAGTCATTTCACCAATGGCTGTGTAACAGATGACTCTTAACATTAACCAACGTTAAGTCTCTGTGTGTGTTTGTAAGTGAGCACATACCTCAAAATCATTTGCCTTGTTGTAGTGCATGTTGAGCACTTTGTAGAGCTCTGAATCATGGCTCACATTGATATCATCAACTGCTGCCACACCGTCATGTATGGCCTGCCTGGCAAACTTCTCCATCTGGATGTAGTAGAACTCTCTAAAGTTACTGAACCACTTTATCAGCTGAGATGTGATACACCTGTTAAACTAAAACACAAAGAGTGTTAAATACGGATTAGTTAGGTTTTGAAGAATCTCTATCAGTCTGCACTCACCTTCACATCTGAGAAGTACATCTTGAGCATGCTGGAGCTTGGGTACCGGGTGTAGAAGAACATCAGTTTGGCCTTCTTCAGGTGATTTGGGGACAGTCCCTCCTGGATTTAACACTAGCAGTAAAGGAAAATAAACCCATTGCTAAGATTTGCTTGACATTATCATCTCATCACTCAAGGTGTCGGCTCGTCACGTTCAATAAAACATGAAAAACACCACGCCAACATATTTTACATCAGAAACTCATTTTACAGGCAAAGCGGGCAACGTCTTTCCCTATGCCCTGATCCCAAACCTCCAGGTGTCGAAGAGATAAAGATAGCATTTGCATATCACCTTCAAATGTGTTTGTAACCTTCGTTTTAGCAGGGACAGAACACAAATATAGCGCTAAAGGTTTGGGAGGCTCTTTTGAGCATGGCAAGCCAGAAAAGCTTTTCATAGGTGACTATTTTGATCCAACATTCTTATGTTTTCTCGTTTTTGTTGTGAATCTGGATAAAGCCCCAAAAATTGTTTGGAATTAAATTATAAGCAAAAAAATAAACAAACAAAATAAAATGACATAGTGTTGCTGATGTTATTAAATGAATTATAAAGGTTTACTATGTCAGACCTTGAAGGGGAAACAGTTTGGCTGTCTGCCAACGCTGCACATTTCCCTCCATACTTTCAGCATTCATCAATAATCTATTTAAGATAAGAGCACACACTGGAAGTTCAAACTGCATTGTGTGACACTCTGTTGTTATCCTGCTCTGACCTCTGCCAGACAACAAAATGGCTGAGTGGGCTAATTTCCCAGACAAAGAGGACTGAGTTACCTCCTTTAAGGTCTCTCTGAGCTCTGACATCAGTTCAAAGCCTTTTGTGTAACTGTTTAAAAAAAACTCAACCACTGCCAATATAACTTTGGACAGACTTTTATCAGCTTAAAATGGAAATAACAACTAGCAAGCAACTCCATATTGGTCAGGTTTATCTAACTCCGAAATTAATATAACCATAGACCCAGTCCACCGAAATTCCCTACGTAGCCCACTACATTTAAAGGTCACGTTTATTCTTTTGTACTTAAGCAATGAGCTATAAATAGTAAATGCAGTTGGATGTTTGAATCTGATTGGTTGAAAAACGCACAGCTATCAAGAATTACACAATTATTTAGCCAGTTTAACAACTCAGATAGCAACATTTTGTCAGCCCAGATCTGGCCCATATCTGAGCACATGTGGAATGATCATCTGCCCACGTGTACTGTGGAATGATGGCACTTGGATGGACCGCTCCTGTTTGCCAGATCTGGGCCAAAAGCACGACATAGAAATGCCACATGTCAGCCAAGAGCACAGAAATAAACACACAGGACCTTATCTGAGCCACAAGTCTACATATAGTATTGTGTGCATCATATAGTGTCAAGTAGCATTTGGAGTGCTCTCAGTTTGAGTAAGATTGTTAACAAGCAAAATCAAAATCACTGACATCTTTAACACCGTAAAAGGTACATGATGTTAAGGAAATATGAGATACGGACTAAATGCCAAGTGGGCCACATTAATTTTGATTGCCGAAATCATCCAGAATGTTTTCGGATATATCAAAATATCCATAAAAACAAAACGGTTTAGTTCTAAAATAGAATATTTTAGAATATACTTGACCTCATTCTTTTCACTGACCAAGTAGTATTTCAATTGTTTTAAACAACTCAAATAAAATAAAATCAAATTTATGAAGTTTTGATGAAAAGGTGAACATCTTTTAGCTATTTTTAGTGGAAACGGGTAAGCCATTTATTGCAGTGTAAATACAATTGTCTGACTCGAGCGTCACTGACAAAGTATTTTAAAAAGGAAACAGCCAAACCTGAAAATAGTTTAAAATCTTTGTTCATTATTCCAGGAAACAGAGTGCGTACGCACAGGCAAGAGCATTCGTACAGTTGCGCACATATTAACTTTTTATAAATCCAGATATGTGCTTGGAAAACTGCATACGCACATTTTTATGTTCATTTTGAGTGTTTACAACATTTACACATGCAGCCCCAGATTTAATGGTTTTCTTTATTTGCTATTGCCAGCTAATAATTGTAATAAGAGCCCAACTAATGGAAGCACCAATCACCATTATGGTGACGTCAAATGAAACAAACATTAGATATAAACCCCTGTTAATTCTCAATAAGAACTTCTGTAGACCTCTAACAGATATTAAGTCAATCTGGGAAGCATTTTCCAAAAACAACTATGGCCGCAACTTCCGTCGTTACCAATAGAGTTCAACGGAACTAACGACCCTAGATTGCTAACGATGCTTTTGGGAAATGCACCCCTGGTTAGTAAGTGAAGCTGGTAATGCTGTTTGTGGAGTCGTTTAATCCTCCTCTGCTGAGATCTTCAGAGATTGAATGTATTTTATTGTCAGTTGAATTCATCTAAGGCTGTGACTGAAGTCAGTTGTTGACTTTCTGTTCATCTCTTTTTTTCTGTTCTCTTCTTTCCTGCAGTGATTTTGCTTGTTAAAAATCTTAGTCAAGCTGAGCTGACTCTATAAATAATGTATGAAGACTTGTGGCTCAGATAAGGTCCAGTGTGGTTTATTTCTCTGCTCTTGGCTGACATGTGGCATGCTATGGCCTGCTTTTGGCACAGATTTGGCAAACAGGAGCGGCCCACCCAATTGTCATCATTCCATGCTACATGTGGGTCAGATTATCTTTCCACATGTGCCCAGATGTGGGCCGGAGCTGTGCCGACTATAGGCGCGTGCGACTTGATGCGGCACTATGCAGAATGATCAGTGTATGACAAGGGTGCCCAATCCTGCTCCTGGCGATCGACTGTCCTGCAAAATTCATCTCCAACTCTAATCAAACACATCTGAAGCAACTAATTAAGGTCTTCAGGATCGCTTGAAAATCAAAGGCAGGTGTGTTTGATTAGAGTTGGAGCTGAACAAAGAAGACGAAGACACCTAACATGTTGCTGTTACACTTTAATGCATTTCACACACAGAACACTAAAAAAAGCTGTTGCATTTTGTCAACCACCTTTTTTTGTATACAACGTTTAGCACCCAAAATTGAAGTTATTCTTACCATTGTCCGATGAATTTGTCTATAAAATGAAAGAGCATTTGCTCCTATGCTGTTTGGCTATTGATTAACATTAACATGAGCTATCAAAGACGTAAATAGTAAATGAAAGGAAAGTTTCACTACTACGAAAAGGATATTGTACAGCCTGAGTTTGGAGAGATGCCTGACATGTCCTGGAGGTCCCCACATTCAGATTTGATGAGTGACAGCCCTTCAGCATTGCTTCCAGGAAGAAGTGGTGAGCAAGAACGGTTAAGCATCAAATGCTGGCTGGAAGCCATTTTTGTTCGTAAGCTTGTGGTCTCTCTTGACAGATCCATTAAGCCAGAAGAGTCTTTACTAGAATATCCTGTTGATGAGGCACCAAGTGTGCTCTGAAATGAGTAACCCAGAAGAGGAAGTGAAAATGGATGACGGAATGATGGGGAGATGAAGCCTGTGTTTCCAGAAAGAGAAGAAGTGTGTAAGGAGGGATGAGGGTGACCATTCTGAGCTCCAGGATCTGAAGACTGGTGGTGTTTGAATGCAGACTTTCGTACTATCAGGGGTAGTGCCTCCGTCTGATCGTTGGCACAAGGAAGAGGGACCCCGACAAATGAGTCAAGCTGGCTGGGAAAGATAACATCACCAAAGCACTGCAGGTTCTGATTAGCAGTGTGGAAGTTCTGGTTGTCCCCGTTAAAAGCAAAGTGGTCCTCATTTGCTGGGAGTGATGGGAATACTTGTAAGAGTGGACGTGGTGGTTTCGAAAAAACATTCACCACGGTGTCTACCACCTTAGACATGGCAGAGTTTAGCTCCTGCTTAATGGTTTCTGCCAGATGTTTGCCTACTTCATGCATAGACATCAAACCTTTGCTCCTCAAAGAACCTTCCTGTTTGGCCATCTCTCCATCCAGCAATACTTGTTCATGGTGCAGCGCCTTCGCTTCATCCAGAAAGCATCCTGGATCCAAGTCGGCTATCTCATTATTATATCGATCAGCCACAGAATTTTGAATGAGATGTTCATTGATGGCACCATTACCTAACATCCCATTAAATCGTACACTGTCTTCTGAGAAATTCTCTCTATCTACTTCTGAATCTGTGTTGTCATAGATCTGGAAGAACTTTTCTTGAAGCTGTTTCATCTGTTTCTGCATGTCTTCCAGCTGTAGTTTCAGCTGCCTGCGTTCTTCAACCTTCTGCTGTTTATGTGTGGAAACCATCTGCTGGAAGCAATGCTGCTGCTGCTGAGGTAATTTTTGTTTCCTCTTGTTCTCACGATTGCTTTCTCTTGGGTTGAAGGACTGTGCAGTAATGTTGGTTTCTCCCTCTAACTCCCGCTCACAATCCTTTCCACTAGAAACAGAGGTTGCCACCACATTTGGTAAGTGGTTAATTCCACGAATTATGTTCTCGACACGAGCACGCTTGGCCTGAAGGTGCTCTTCATTTAGCCGCTCAGAGTCAAAGTGGTCCAGTGAGATTTTTCCAAATGGTGAGAGACACTCTTCAGCGCTCCCTTGGGATGAGTTGCTGCAAGTGTCCTCCTGTAGTAGTTCAGGTTCTGCTTTCCTGGGGATAGCTGACTCCTTACCTCCTGTTCCTCTAATTGTCTTATTGCTCTTCAGTAGGTTCGTGATGATAGTGGCACCAGAAAAGGGTATCATGCTATCCTCATATGAGCTGCCCCTTTTAAGCAGTTTGCGGAGAACATTTGATCTGGCCTCACCGAGCTGAGCCCCTTGGCACTCAAACTTTTTACTGAGATGGGAGTTCATTGCATTAAAGATGACAGTGGATTTGGCTGCAGGGGTGACAAGGGATGACAGGTAGAAGCTGTTTGTGTTGATGAGGCAGATGAGCTAACAATTTTCTTCACTCCAATGCCCACTCGTCTTCTTTTTGTCTGTGATGGAACTCTGTATCATGGTCTGGCAGTTCTGGTACTTCTACTGTCCCATTTCCCACAATCCTGAACTTTCACACCTTCACCACAGTCACCTATGGACATAAAAGTGAGGGAAACACAAAATAATCTAGCCTAGCGTCTTTCATACTGGAATCATGATATTTAAAATTCCAAAATGTATATGCACTTATAATATAAGACCAAACATAAACTATACATACACACACGCACACACAAAACCTTATTATATTTCATCAGGGGCGTAGCCATCATTTCAGAAGTGAGGGGGACAGAAATTATATATATATATATATATAAACTTTACAATATAACATTTCTGTAATATATAACCTACCAGTCAAAAGTTTTTGAACAGTAAGATTTTTTATGTTTTTTTAAAGAAGTCTCTTCTGTTCACCAAGCCTGCATTTATTTGATCCAAAATACAGCAAATGCAGTAATGTTGTGAAACATTTTACTAAAAACAACTGCTTTCTATTTGAACACATTTTAAAATGTAATTAAGCATCGTTACGCCAGTCTTCAGTGTCACATGATCCTTCAGAAATAATTCTGATTTCCTGTTCAAGAAACATTTATTATTATTATTGTCAATATTTAAAACAGCTGAGTAAATTTTTTCAGGATTCTTTGATGAATAGAAAGATCCAAAGATCAGCATTTATCTGAAATAAAAAGCTTTTGTAACATTAACAACCTGATAGAGGACGCTCCTTTTTTCTCTTATTTTTAGCTTTTAATTGGCTTAGAAATGAGATACACTGCTGGACAATAACCAATAATAATGATTTGTTTATATAACACTTTTTATCACATAATAAGGGGAAGTCGTGGCCTAATGGTTAAAGAGTCGGACTCGTAATTGAAAGTTTGCAAGTTTGAGTCTCGGGCCGGCAGGAATTGTAGGTGGGGAGAGTGAATGTACAGTGCTCTCTCCACCTTTAATACTAAGACTGAGGTGCCCTTGAGCAAGGCACTGAACCCCAATTGCTCCCTGGGGGCCACAGCACAAATGGCTGCCTACTGCTCCAGGTGGGTGTGTGTTCACTGCTATGTGTGTGTACACTTTGAATGAATTAAATACAGAGCACGAATTCCGAGTATGGGTCACCATACTTGGCTGTATGTCACGTCACTTTCTAATAAGGCAGAATAGTTTATATACTGTGATAAATGTTATGTCAATTAGCACTGCATTGTCCAGATTTTGTCCATATTAGGGATTTCCTTTTCTGCTCAAGAGCGCCCTCTGGCTTCGTGTATGAACTAAACATACACTGCACATAATGAGTGTTTAGCGCTCCGTTATGTTTATCTCACCTTATTCTGGATTTCAAATAAATCATCAGGTCATGCACAGACTGTCTCTTTGAATTTAAATCTATATTTATTCACACCGGCTCTTGAAAACCTCTATGCGAACACAGTTGCCCGAAAAAGTGCGGGGGATGAATTTACGTGATATTAAAAGTGGGGGGGACATGTCCCCCAAGTGATCTACGCCCCTGTATTTCATATTAGTTCTATTATTAATTAGTATTTAAGTCTTAGATCATTATTATTTGTTATGAAGCAAGGGGAGAGATGTGACTGCAGACATTTTCAAGAAGTTAATTAATTTGAACATGGAGCAGTGAGGGCATCTGACCCTGAGACTAAAGATACATTCCTCAATCAACAATTATTGAATATATTGAAATTATTGAAAAAGACTGTTTTTCATACCATATTTTTTTATGATACATTTTAAAGTGGACAAAAGAGTCTTTACAATAAAAATAGTCAAAAATATCTTAAAAACCAGGTTAAAAATAAAAGGAAAATGCTCATCCAAGGTTCGACCCAATACAATCTAAATGTGCTTTAAAATAATTAAAAAGAAAGTGCAGACCAACTCTGCGAACAATAGAATAAATATATAAACAAACAAACATTGATGTTTTGGCCAACTTCATCAGATCCTAAGATCTTTCCTAAGATCGTGGTTGGTTTTTAATAAATGTTTTAACTAAATGACTCTAAAATTGTCATGTGGTGTGACCAATATATTTACTTACTTACTTGCTTATAAATACCATGCATTATTGGTATCTATGATATCATTTGCTTTTTTATTTTTTCTGCATGCCGGTTGGACTGCTGGACTTTGTTGACCAGACCATAACCTTTTACACATATTAATAACTAAGCAATCTTTAATAAAAAAATCACAAATAGTAATAAATAAACATTACGCCAAACTAAGCTTTTGCTCTTAAGAATGAAATTCTTTTAACAGTAGCCTACAGTTGTATAGCCCTAGCTTTTTAATTATATTTTTTTATGCTCATTATAGAAGAGTTGAAATCGTGAATTCAAGTCATTTTATATGTGAGCTGCTTAAAGTGTCATTTTACTGAAAAGTGATTGTCACGTCATTTTTAAACTGTATTTGGTCAAACACATTGGTCAAACATATGGTCAAATGTATCGATAAGTATAATTTATAATTTCATGTTACGTTTCAAATGCCACATATAAGCATCCAAATCGATCGAAATCATATAAATAAATAATACTACTATAAATGATATAACAGAAGCGACAAGCACGTAAAAGTCCAAAAGAAACATAAACAATGCAAGACGGGGAAACAAGGTTATATATGTGACGCGAAGACAGACGGTGCGTTTTCAAATAACAGTAAAAGACAAGTGAAACTCGGTACATTGTAACTCCCTCACCGATAAACTTCATCATGCACTCTGTGTCGTACGGGACAAGAGGTCACTTACCTCACAAATGACTGCAGAAAGGCTTCTGTGGTTTGCGAGATGATAAATAGTATAATACGAAATAAAATCTCCCAGTGGACGAATGGTGTGGATGAAAAAAAGTGAGTGACAGACGGTAATGATGGGTCAGCCGCTGCCCCGCGCTCTGCACGCGCTCCTCCGGCTGTAAGGAGCACTTAAAGACTCAAATAAAGGAAACAGGAAGACTTCGCGTCATTAGATCAGTGATGTAACGCAGTGCCCACCAATAAGAGCAACTTCATGACCACACTACGAACCAAGCGTGATATTCCAAATGTGTATTCAAATGAATGCGCGTCTTTTTCCTTCATTTGACAAGCAGTCTCACCCCAGAGTTCAATCGGCTTTAGTCGAACACACTCAATGCACAGACCTACAGCGTTGCTTTTATTTATTTATTTCTGTTTCACTAATGCTAGAACCAAACCACAAGGGCAAGAATAAGCTAGGTGTGGCCCACAAAGCGTTGCTTGTTTAAAAAGTAATAGCCACAACAATGGAGGGACACCTTTTCAGAGCATCCATTATGAAAATGTCGTCTGCTCCTTTCTTACTATTTCTGCAGGACAGTGCTGTGTGCAAAAGAAAAAAAGTGTATCTTTATCTAGCAAAAGACTAAAAATATGAGGGATTATAATAACATTTTACAGTAGCCATGTCAGCATAATCAAATTACAACTTTAACTTGGTTTCTTGTGGAAAAAGTACACACTTTGGCAATTAAACTTCACATTCAGTCGCAGTGTTCAGACTACACTAATATTAGTTAGAAGTTTAGTTAGACAAGTGCCTCCATACAGTTTTGGTCACTACACAATTCCTCAACTTTTAAAAAATGTAGAAAATAGTAACATCTATTCATTTTTTCTTATGACTTTCTACTATACAATGCTGTGGCATGCTATGACCAAACAACACAAATAACACATCTGTTTACAAAGTGAATCAAAGATAAGTATTTAACCATTTGAACAATTATTGTTCTCATCTATTTTCTTGGTTTACAGAAAGGATAGAATATTGATTTTCCATGCAGAAAGTTAGTGGTTTTTGAGGATGACCGAATTCTGAGTGGAGCTTATATTATTGCACTGAAGAACTGTGTTTTGTCTTTTTAACAACAATCAGATAAAGATATTGACAAACCCAAGGCCTGTTATGGTGAGAAACTTGCATAATCAGATATAATAACTGTTTATACAGAATATAAATTTTCATTTTGAATACAGGACATGATTGTGATAATTTGGGAAATGGAGAAAAGACCCTTGGAACAAGTAACTGGTAAGCATTCCAGTTTTTTGCCCCAGAGGAGACTGCCAACCACACCAGCCCCCGACCGATCAAATGAGAAAAGACTGTTTGAGAGAGAAAAGCTGAGGGTCTGATGTCCGGTACACTTAATGGCCAACTAGCTATTTATCTTCTCAGCTCACATGCTTTCAATAAACACACACATACTAGAGTGCAATGACTGAACGGCCACTAATCTGTCTGTCTGTCTTTCTGTCTGTCTGTCTGTCTGTCTGTCTGTCTGTCTTTCTGTCTGTCTGTCTGTCTGTCTGTCTGTCTGTCTATCTCTCTCTCTCTCTCTCTCTCTCTCTCTCTCTCTCTGTCTGTCTGTCTGTCTGTCTGTCTGTCTGTCTGTCTGGCTGTCTGTCTATGTCTATCTCTCTCTCTCTCTCTCTCTCTCTCTCTCTCTCTCTTCTGTCTGTCTGTCTGTCTGTCTGTCTGTCTGTCTCTCTCTCTCTCTCTCTCATTCAATTCAATTCAATTCAATTCAATTCATATTGCTTTATTAGCATGACGTACATGGGTACATATTGCCAAAGCATTGTACATATCAGAATAAAAATCAAAACAAAAATATATATAATATACATCCATAAATAAAGAAAAACTAAAACAAAACAAATACATGTAAAATACATCCATAATATATTTATATATACATTATTGGTATTACTAATGCAGATGTGTTCACTCTTTACTTCTTAGTTTATGGCATTTATAAATATGAAGTGCTACCAAAGAGGAAGCAGGTCCTTCAGCAAGTAATATTCTTAATTTCTCATGTTCCGGGAGTGACTGGAACTGAGGAATAATCTGCTTTATTTTACTGTACAGTGCGTCTCTTAAGGACTTGTATTTGTCACAGTGGAGGAGGAAGTGTTCCTCCGTCTCAACTGATCCAGATCTACATTCGTTACAGATTCGCTCTTCTTTAGGTAACCAGGTCTTTTTATGTCGCCCTCTTTCTATGGCCAGCTGGTGGTCACTCAGTCTGTACTTCGTCAGTAAATGTCTGTGAGTTATATTCCTGACTGAGACCAGATAATCAGCCAGACTGTACTCTCTGTTGAGTTTCAGATAACATTGGAGACGACTTTGGTCTTTGGTTTGTTTTTTCCAATGCTGTATGTATGTCTCCTTCTCTTCATTCATAATTTCTTTGATTCTTCCTGGTTTTTCAGGGTTGGTGACATTGAATGCTTTGTTAGTCAGATCTGACACCATTACACAAAGATGACTTTTTTGGGCACTCATTAATTGTGTTTTTACTGCCTTAAAATGAAGAGAGTCTTCAGAACTAGAGTTTAAGTAGATCCAGAACTTTAACACTCTTTTCTTAATGACTAGGTTTAGGGGTAGACGGCCTAACTCCGCTCTGCAGGCGTTATTGGGTGTGTTTCTGTCTGTCTGTCTGTCTGTCTCTCTCTCTCTCTCTCTCTCTCTGTCTGTCTGTCTGTCTGTCTGTCTCTTTCTCTCTCTCTCTCTCTCTGTCTGTCTGTCTGTCTGTCTGTCTGTCTGTCTGTCTGTCTGTCTGTCTATCTGTCTGTCTATCTGTCTGGCTGGCTGGCTGTCTGTCTGTCTGTCTGTCTGTCTGGCTGGCTGGCTGTCTGTCTGTCTGTCTGTCTGTCTGTCTGTCTGTCTGGCTGGCTGGCTGGCTGTCTAATTGCTGGTTATTTTCAAATTATGAGTGTCTTACTCCTGTGCTTTGATGTTCTCCTGACCTACTGATTGTGTGACAGAAGGTTGCCAGACAGTATACTACAAACTGTAATCCAGCTGTACCTGTTATTTTCATAAAGACTAATTGAAATAACATAGATAAGAGCTGTGCGGTTTTAGTACATGTGTGAAAATTATATTTGACCTCACAGTACCTCATAGGTTAAACTGTCTCTCTTCCATTTAGCCATCTATACAATAAATGAAAACGATATCTTGTAACAATCACAGCAGAGAATCAACTGAAGCCCTGCCAGAATCTACAAGTCTAGTTTTTTTATGGCAACTAGACATCAAGACTACACTCTGGAAAATACATTAACTTAAAAAATAACACCAATGTGAATCCATGCAAGAGTCAGTTGGCCCCAAAAAGGAAAATTCTGTAATCAGGTATTCATCCTTGTGTTGTTTCTAAAGTGAAAAAGTCCATTTTGAATTTAATTTGCACACAGTGATTTAGATTTGTAAATTATTTTCTTATTATTGTTTCCCACACCTGAATCAATACATGAGTAAATAAATGCAAATGCTTTGTTTGTTTATGCTGTTACAGCGAAAGCACATACTGTCCAACAAGCTCCAAAAATAGATTGAGAATACTAATGTTTATTTGAACTATTATTCTTTGCTTGAATCATAATCAGGGCCCAAGCAAGTGATCACATTAGTCTAATTTTGAAATGTTTTGCACTGGCTCTGGATATTGGGTTGATCTTAAAGTTCTTATGCTTACAAACACTGCACTCCATGGCCTGGCCTGGCTTCTCAAAACCTGTAATTTTACACTTTTGATTTATTGTTTATGTATTTTTACTAGTTTGTGAAGTTTGCATTCTTTAACATGTATAGTACTTTGTGAAGCTCATTTGAAGGCACTATGTAAAATAAAGTTTAGTTTGATTATTTATCAGAGGAATCAAATACAGGCTCATTTCAGATATTTTAGT
Organism: Oxygymnocypris stewartii; assembly: GCA_003573665.1. Taxonomy (NCBI): domain Eukaryota; kingdom Metazoa; phylum Chordata; class Actinopteri; order Cypriniformes; family Cyprinidae; genus Oxygymnocypris; species Oxygymnocypris stewartii. The sequence goes on along the minus strand of QVTF01019268.1, from coordinate 860,581 downwards.
GTTAACGCATGTAAATGTAAGTGTATTATTTTTCACTTTTTTGGCATAGCAGTAACATAGTAGAGAGTGTACCACTGATCTATAATAGAGATCAGTGGAGTCTACTCTTGCTCTGAGCCATTAGCCTTCATTCTCATAAATCTACTTCTCTGTGGTGAGGAGGGCACTGCACACCTGGTCAGAAACACCCACATTAAGCGCTAAATAAACCAAAACATCCTGCTCTCGCAGCACTCTAGAGGCCCCAAATAAAGCCTGTGGCTCACCAGCAGCACCCTGTGTTGGGGCAGGTCGCACCTCCTTCCCTTTTATTCATCTCTCAGTCTTTCCTCAGTCGCCTGGCATCTGTTTGTATATTGTGTGGTTCATGGCTGTCCTCCGCTCAGGGCTTTAAAGCATTTTTTCCCCATTCCAATGACTTCCTGATCCCCGTGATGTCATAATGGAGGAAAGTCGGTACTAAAGTGGAGGATGCAAACACCCATTTCCTGTCGTGTGCCAGACCCACTGATGTGAGACTTTAATTGTGGTCCTGCAAAGGAAGTGTTCCCCATCTGGGACATTAGATAAAGAACATGTATTATGAGATTATAACGGCTGCTCAAATTTTATGGGTGATTCAAACAAAATCATTCACTATCAAAACATAGTGCACCCCTGTGCACAGAGGTGATGTTGCTTGTGTTATAAAAACACGAATCCTCATTTTAATACCACATCAAAAATGTTGATATTACACTGTGTTGCTGGTTCTTGAGTTTGAGTTTTATTCTGCTCAATCCCCATTGTTCTCTCTCTAAAAAGCATCAGTCATAACTCTCACCTGGATTTCACTGGGACGCTTAATTTTCCTGTCTTTTTCTTCTATTATAATCCCTATTACATGTATGCTTTTAGCAGACATCCAAAGCGACTTACAGTGCATTTAGGCTATACATTTTTTGTCAGTATGTATGTTCCCTGGGAATTGAACCCACAACCTTTGCGCTTTTATATATTTATAAAACAGTTTGTTGTGGTTCTCAAATCCGATTGACTGGAAGGTCTTTCAAATCCTGCCACTGAGCCACGGGAAGTATTAGAGTCTTTTATTGTGGGAATATTTCTAAATTAAATAAACACAGGTACCCGTCTTAATGACAGAAAGCATTAAAAAATGATTATGCTTTTAAAATCCAATAATTAAACTCATAATTAAACATTTGAGAAAGGTACAACAAGTCAGAGCTCCAGTAGAATACCCTCCATGAGCCCCTCCGCAGCTAAAAATCATGTATCATGTTTTTCTAAAATAGACTGAAAAATATTTATTAACACACTGAAAGAAACCAGTTCTCAACCATTGTTTTTTTATACAAAACTACAATTATGGGAAGAAGCATCTGAATAGCCAACCCAGTCACAAGTTGACAGTTACATATTAATTCATGTTGCTGGTTCTGATGTCTCTATAGTGGTTAATCGTGAGATATAAATTGTTTTAGATCATTCTAATGGCCAGTCTTTGGTCTCATTAATGTACTATGTGTGCCAGAGTAAATCACTTTATCTTATGGCAAAGTTTCATAACTTTCTATATTTATGTTACTTTAAGCTTTAGTACTTTTGACTGAATTGCTAACCAACTTTTATAATGGATGCTGTTGTTTATTAATTAATGGTGCTGTATGTAATATATTGACTGTACTAAAGCATAAAAATACAATAATACATTTGCAGAAATTCTGGAAAAATGCTAAGTCCACATACTTGTTTCTCTGAAAAACAATGCTACAGCCAGTTATTCTACTTAGAAAATGTGCATTTCATGTTGGAATGGGTGTATTTATTTTATTTTTTTGGTCTATGTGAATTCACCCACTTACAGCTAACCCAATAATATTTCAACTGCCTGGTTTGCCTGTTTGCAGAAAACACAGCATACTGCAGCCATGGAAGCTAGCAAAAAAACTAGGTCAAAGATCACAGATTCTACCTGACCTAAAAAGCCTCAGCATTAATCTACAAAACTCTATTACCCCAGGCATATTAATATACAGATAAATCAACTCATCCATTTACTGTGTAAGGTTTGTCGCCTTTCATTGTCAATGGCGCTCATTTGTGTAAAGCATTCTGATCATCAATGTTGGGGAAAGTTACTTTTAAAAGTAATGCATTACAATATTGCGTTACTCCCTAAAAAAGTAACTAATTACGTTACTTAGTTACTTTTTATGGAAAGTAATGCATTACATTACTTTTGCGTTACTTTCGCATTACTTTTTAAACATGAGCAGGGCTTGATTGTTGTTTTAAATATAAGAAGTTTTATTTATAGCAAATGTAAAAGCCTTTCACACCAAAAAGTGTAATAAACCTCAGACTGAAGGACGAGTAAATCACGTCTGTACAGTATAACACAGGAGAAGTTCAACACTTTTCAGCAATAAAAAAACGAAACAACGAAGCACAATTGTTAGTTTATCTGAAGTAATTTTTGATTATTAGTATGATTGAACTGGATCATCCAAGGTCAGCAGCAAACACATCGGTCAATAAAATGAGATTAGATATATTTGTGTAGTTTAACATATTTTATTATTGCAGGTTTGCATCATATTCCTATACCATATACTGTGCTCCATAGTTTGACCTGCACTTGCTCCAGGGTCCAAGTCCACCATTGATCCATGACCCATGGTGTTGCCCATTGTTCTATGGTCCATGTCATGATCCAGGTACTTTTAACCTTCAAGGGCCTGGCCCTCCATCCCTCTCCCCTTCCTCCCTCCGCTCTACTACCCTCCTGGACTTGTTGGGTTTTGTTTGGGTGTCTGGAGCCACCCTTGGGGGAGGGGGTATGTTACAGCTGGTTTTGTTTGTGGTTCATGGTTTTCATGTATTTTATTTTGTAGTTTTGTCTTTATTGTGATTTCTGCCATGTGGTAATTTTGTTATCGTGTTATCTCTTGATGATTATCTTGACGATTATAAAATGGAGTAGTTGGAAAGTCTCAGCTTGAAAATATTGGCGCTTTCGGCTTCAGACAGTGCAGCAGTAGTGCTTTAATGGACAACAACACACAATTATGTAAAAAATGCACGGTTTTGGCAAGTGACCTCGTAAACACCGAGCATCAGAATGGGGAAGAAAGAGGATTTAAGTGACTTTGAACGTAGAATGGTTGTTGGTGCCAGACGGACTGGTCTGAGTATTTCACAAACTGCTGATCTACTGGGATTTTCACACACAACCATCTCTACGGTTTACAGAGAATGATCCGAAAAAGAGAAAATATCCAGTGAGTGTTGTGTTCTGTGAAACATTGTGATTCTGCACATGACTGCTAGGTGGCAGTATAACAATGGGATAAGTAACAAGATATAGAGAGAGATTATGTGAGTTCTAGTGATTGAAGTGACTTGAGTTATCTGGTGGTTCTGTTGATAATAAGATCCCCATTGTTTAGAGTTAGCCCTGGCCTCGATCCTTTTCATCTGCAACACCACAAATTGGTAACGAGAATAACCCGCCTTTAAGTTATTTTTACTTTGCTGTTGATTTCAAAATGTCCGTGAATGCTCCTGTTAAGTTTCTTCCCTGCCCTGTGAAACCGTCTATGCCTTTCGACGTGTATTGCGGATGTTTAAAAACTACTTAGTGATTAATGTGACCGAGGATGCTTGGCCAGATGGCCCGCAAAAGAGCTACATTACGCCGTTGCTTAGGGATGGAAGGGCAGCAGATTTTCTATGCTCTACCTGAAACAGGTGACACTTATGCTTCTGCTATCAGTGCATTAGAGAAACATTTCATGTCGTCGTGGAATGCTACGCCTTTAGAAAACGTGCTCAATTTCCACACGAAACTATAGCACAATATGTAGCTGCTTTGCGTGCCTTTGCTGCGACTTATGGTTTTGAAGATGAAGCTGACAACATGATACGAGTCCAGTTACTGGAACATTTGTGTTGAGACAGTATCAGAGAAAGGCTGTTTCTGGAGTCAGACCTCATACTAGATGCAGCCGTAATGCTTGCTACGCAGATGGAAGCGGCAGCTGATCAAGCTAAAAAAAATGGTCTCAGACAGATGAGCCTCAGAAAGGGGAATCCCCTTTCAATTATCAGGTTGTGCGTTACAAATCGCACACAATTACAAACAAACAGCTCCATAGCTCAGCTAAGTATCATGCCACCAATGCTTTAGGTGTGGCTCTGATAAGCACTTAGCCAACTCCTCTCAATGGCACGCTGCAAATGCTCAATGCAAATCTTGTAAAAAAAAAAAAGGGGTAATTTTGCCCGTGTATGCCGATCCGTCCCAACTAACAAAGTGCATGAGGTGCAGTTACCTGATGTAACCATTCTGTATCTGGACAATTATGATAAGGCTCCAAAAACACTTTTCTGCAATGCTATTATTTTAACACCTGCTTCCGTTGCCAAGAAGATACGCCTTATTGCAGACACCGGCTCTGCTGTCTCCATACTGCCGCACCACATCTACAAGCAACATTTTTGTCTCAACCCATTATCTTCACCTGCTGCTAGACTTGTGAATTACATACAAACTCATATACCAGTGCTTGGATGTCTCCATGCTCAGGTGCATATAGAAAATTCTAGCGCTCCAGCCACAATCCTTGTGGTAGAGGACAGCACTTCATTATTAGGTATGGACTTAATCAGTAGCCTGCATCTGTCTTTTAATGCTGATACAGTCACAACTGCAGATGCCACGCCAGTCACTCCTGTCCTGTCTACAATTGCACCCCCATCCTGAGATGGGGTGTGTAAAACATTTTGTACATAAAGTAAATATTGAAAGATTGATTTACAGTCCAACCCATACGTCAGGAACTGGGGCGTATTCCATTCGCAGTAAGAGATGCTGTCTCAACTGAGCTTGATCACCTCCTTCTTTCTGGCATCATAGAAGAATTGATGTCTCTGCTTGGGTTTCTCCCATTGTAGTTACAAGAAAAGAAAATGGAGGCATACGAATGTGTGTGGAGCTTTGTGAGCCAAACAAGGCTGTGGTCACTGACTGTTACCCTCTACCACATGTACGAGTTGCTCTCCAGCCTGTGTGGTACTAAAATTTTCTCTACTATCGACCTTGCCAACGCATACTACCAAGTACCTCTCCACAAGGACAGTAGGGACATTACGTCCTTTATTACGCATAATGGACTCTTTCAATTTTGCAAGGTTCTTTATGGCCTCGCATCAGCCCCATCAGCATTTCCAGAAGATGATGGCAACCATTTTAGTTTAGTTTACAATGTCCAAGAACAGCTTCACAGTAAATAATTTGTCTTTAACCAGATTATAATATTGCTGTTAAATATACAATTTGTGTAATATTGATGATTAAGTTCGTTTTTTTTTTTTACAGAATTTTGTGTAAAAAAACATTAAAAGGGGACAAAGTAAGGCACAGCAGCAATACATTCAAGGTTTCTTCAAGAAGAAACCATGTCAAAGACAGGTAGATGAAGTGCAGTGAGGTGCAGTGTAGGTCATAGCCGATCAACAAGTAAGCCAGCAAATTATCCCTGAACCTGGCAGCACAGGTCAGAGCCGGCCAGAGAGGACCACACCAGCAGCCATCTATCTGCAGCAACAGAACATGAGCAATTTTTACAAAAAAGTTCACTAGACACACACATGTCTATTTGGACAATGAAAGAAGTTGTAAACAAGTATTGTCTGTTCAGTGGTTTTTATTTATAAAAGAGAGATGAGTTGTCCAGGCACTTGTGCAGTGCCCTTTTTATGTCATCTCACTTGTGTTGGAGCACATGACTTTTCCCATGCCCCCCCCCCCCCCCCCCCCCGACTGGATCTTGCCCCCCCCATGCCACCCCATTAAAACAATCCTAGAATCGCACCTGCATGCAATATGGATCATCCATAATGGATGCAGACAAACTCATGAAAATCGTCATTCAAAAATGCTGTGCTACCATTCTCTATACCCAAGTGTAACAAAGACAAAATGTTGTGTTAAATGTTAAGATTATATGCATAGTTTATCTCTAAACTTAGAACTGCGCTATCTCTAAACTGCGCTATACAGACTGATTTACAACACGTGAATTCAATTATTTAACCCGAAATAAATAAAAGTGATATAAGTGCCTAGTAAAGAGGGAGAAAAATTGAGTGTATATATACTGTAGGCTACAAATCACAAATCATTTTGTGAAAGAAACACTTCTTCAAATTATATTTAAAATGATTATTACGCCAATTGCCATTTTTTTCTTCAAATTATAGCTAAATTGTTTGCAATGATAATTTTTTTATCTAGCTTAAATCAAGGTTATCTAATAATTATTTTGCACCAAACTTTAAACCAGTGCTTGAAGTGGAAAAAAAGAAGTGCCGGTACTCACTCGACCCCCCCCCATTTAATTATTTATTTATTTACTTATATTAAATAAATAAGTACTTTTTAATAATTCACAATGTATGTATATTGCCACAATCAATCAATCAATCAATCAATCAATCAATAATTAAATAAAAGTTTTCAATACAAATGAGCACAAGTCAAGCTGCAATACCAAACAGGACCACAGGGAGACGCCAAAGACCACTAAATCGCCTGCCTTTAGGTTCAAGGTTCTTTTTATTCGTCACATACTCAATTACACAGAATATAATCAGTAGTGAAATGTAAATCAGGTCAGGTCCGCTCAATGGACAGTGCAAAATACGTAACACAACACAAGAGAATATATATAAAAATAGGTAACAAAATAAAAAAATAAAAATGTCAAAAATAAATAAAATTTGCAATACAGTATACTTTGGACTTAATAAATTATAATATAAACAGGGATGTGCAAGAGGAATGTGCAAACAGGTTTGAGCGGGTATACACATAGCAGCAATGCGGATGATGTAGAATAGTGAATGTTTTACAGTTTATTAAATGGAGTCATGTTTATGTTATGAGACTGATTTTGAGTTTAGGAGCCTGATGGCCTGGGGGAAGAAACTCCTCCTAAGTCTCTCAGTTTTAGCCATCATGCTCATGCTCATGAGTGTGTAGAGAGTAGAGCAGGGGACTCAGGACACAGCCCTGTGGGGCTCCTACGTTCAGGGTGATGGAGTTGGAGGTGAACTGGCGGACTTTCACCACTTGAGGTCTGCCGGTGAGGAAGTTTTGAATCCATTCACAAAGTGAAGAGTTTAGGCTGAGGTCTGTGAGTTTAACAGCTAGCTTGATGGGGACTATAGTATTGAAAGCTGAGCTATAGTCGATGAAAAGCAGCCTGATATAGTTGCCATTTTTGCTGTCAATGTGTGTAAGGGTGCAGGACCTGAGAGATGGCATCATCAGTCGATCTATTTGGCCGATAGGCAAACTGAAGAGGGTCCAAAGAATCAGGGATGGAGGAGCAAATGTGGTTCTTTAAAAGTCTCTCAAAAACCTTCATGACTGTCGATGTGAGGGCAACTGGACGTTAGTCATTCAGGCAAGAGGGTTTCTTACCCAGAAAACACGTCAATGTGGGGCCCACATGTGTTTCACATGGGCTACAGGGGTACAGAGTGGGCATGGGCTCAAAATGGGCATCTTATCTGGGGCCCACTTGGGTTACCCAGCTAGGACCCACATGGGTGAACCCAGGTGGGCTCCCCATGTGGTTCCCAGGTGGGTATTTAATGGGAAATTTGTGCATGGGCTCAAAATGGGCTACACATGGGACCCTTTTTGTTTTATCAAATATAAACATAATTAAGTGCAAACATAATTAATTCCATAGGTGATTACAATGCCTTTAAAATTATTTGTGTTGTTGTTGGGACACTTGAATTAATTTTATCAATCTTAATTTAATCCATAATTTAAATCAAAATCAAATAGACATAGTACATATCCTTCAAAATATTTTTTTAAAGTTGTTGCTTTGACACTTGGACTAACAAGCTAATTAAATCAAAATGTAAAAATGTGAACACTCATGCAATTGTACCACATTTTCTGATTTTAAAAAGATCAAGAGCCCATGATTTGAAAAATAAATAAATAAATAAATACATTTTGTGAGGTCAAAACTATTGCAGGAACTCACGCAGTAATGCCCGTCCCCCTGTCAACTATATCGCGAGATCTTAAACAGCACTACCCATCCCCCACCCGCTGTTGCGCGCCACTTTCGTCCATTTTCCGTGAGTGATTTTGCTGTCAACTGGTTAACTTAAGGTAAGAACTACAACACTACATAAGAACTGAAAAGTAAATTGTATTAGAAATACTTAGTTTTCACAACATAATGTTAACCAAAGCATTAGTTTAGCTCATTGTCTCGTTAGAATGTTGACAATTACAGTTAGACATCTATCCTCAGAAATCGCGCCTCTTTTTGAAAAATGTTCGCCGTTTTTTTTTTTTGGCTCCCCATAACAAAAACGATAGGAGTTACAATATTAGAGTAATATATTTTCTTATAATTTACAAACTGTGTTATTAAATTGTTTCGAGTTGAGGATTATATTTGACTACTGTTTTACAATATACCTCAATGGCATTTATAGTGTGCACATCAAACGCCCAAAAAAAGAGTTAACGTTATCGGTATTTTGAATGTAACGTTAACCTGTTCAATCTGTCTGCTCCCGTTTATTTTTAAGCACAGAACTACACAAAACACAGATCATAGCGCTTTTAGTCCAAAAATTGTGCACACTCATTGAGATATAATGCACTTTCATATGTTTAATAGGCATTTATTCACTGAACTATAATGCACATTGATTTTCCACTGAATTATGCGTAATCTCCACGTGCTGCACATTCGAGAGCAGGCCCGTAGGTCACTCAGTACATCATGTTTAAAATAAAATTTGTTATCTGAATGACTAATTTGCTGTTTAAAACTCCTCAGTCCTCATGAATGTCTGTATGTATAATTTATCATGTATACAAATCTTTATAAAGCAAGTTTGGAGCAAAAGCATGGTTTTGACCATGTTTTATTTCATTTTTTACTATGCTATGTGAACTAGTATATAAGCTGCTGTTAAGATGTAACGTTAGGCCTTGATGTTGTAGATGCAGCTCTATCCACTTGGCTATCCACTGCCATTTTGAAAGCACAATGCAAAACTGTGACTTTTCATTCGTTGACGCTCTTCAATGACGCTTTTTAATCAGTATTACAAATGAATGCATCTGGAGCAGTAACTCTGAAATGTACACTATTATACTAATATTGTGGTATTAATGTCTAACTTCGGCCCTCTGGATAGCATTTCCTGTTTCCCTTTTGAGACATTTTTAGGTAAACTTAAAAAAATTGTATGGAGACCCCAAAATCCTGTGCAGCAAATTGTCAGGCGCATCCATGAGAAGCAGAGTTTGGCAAAACAGAAGAAAACATCAATTTCCTCTCCCCTTAAACCGCCCCATCTCTCTGGACCAGTGACTAATGAACTAGGAACATGCCAGCAGTACAATGATGGACAGACGTTCATTTCTTGCTGTAAAGGCGATAACTGTTTCTCCGTAGGGGGGAGAATTCTGATTGTGAGAAACATTTTGCTTTCTTCTTGTGACTCTGTAAAGGTACTGTGTAATATCTTTGAGAACTATGACTCTTTTTTCAGCTACCCAAATGACTCTGCATGCCTTGGAATTCACTTTGTTTCAAACTTATCCAAAGACTTGCATACTGTATCGGTTGAAGAATTAAGGAGAAAAATGGTCCTCTTGCCATATAAGACTGGATATGTGGCATTGCCACAACTGCACTAGCCTGCTTGTTTTGCATTTTTCCAGCATGCTGCCATTTGCAATTGTGGATTTTTTGGACGGTGGAGGTGTAGCTGTTGTACCCTGCAAGTGGTTTACAGGACCTGAGGAAGATGCTTGTTACTGGCCACCAGGATGAGTAAACATCAGCAAGGCAGTAAAGGATGAAGTTGTTCCAAATTCTGACTGGCCACAGTTTAAAGTGCGCATATTGGGAAAAGCAGGTAATTTTTTTATTGAGTGTGGAATGGTGATAGTTATAATGATAATTATGTGTCAAATTACACACAAATAAGGCATGTGTTTTTTTTTTTGTTGGTTTTTTTGATGCCTATAACCTACAGGAAACTATGTCCATGCCACAGCAAAGCTTCTAAAGTCTGAAGTGACCTCTGACTTGCAGACGGAATCAGATTCTGGAGGAAATATGGGAAAAGGGAAGCGAAAAAGAAGGTAAGACTAAATTTATATATTTACACACTCTGTACTAGGCATGTAATAATATCAGGGCTCTACAGTGCGACCATTACAGTCACATTTGTGTTGGGTGGTTCTTGGCCTCCACGTCGTGCATTAAAGTCATTTGTAGGGATGCTCATTTTGGTTAATTTTCCTGACCGACAACCACTGCTTGTTATCCGAACATTAACCGTTAACCGATAAAATAGGCCATTGATTTTAGTTAAGTAAACAAGTAGTTAGTCACGTAATTAAGTTACATTTTAGACACAATATTGACTTTTTTGTTCTGTTTCATAAACTAAAATGGTTCCAAACAAAGAAAAGTGATGAAGTGCTTAGTTAAGCACTTGACTGGTTTGCTTAATTTGATGCTGAATTCTTTCAATAACAAACACTGGTTTACACTAGACAGTAACTGAGCAGTAAGCCAAAGATGTTAAAACTAGGAAGTATAATTATTTGACATATACAGCCCTGAATTGAACCTTGTACAACCATATAATTATACTTCACATTTTGTGCATTTTAAGGCCAGTATCTCTTGTCAAGCTCAGATGAGGAATCAGATGGTGCTGGGCATGATCATCCACCATCTAGTGTGCCTTTACTTCCTCCAGTTCCAGAGATCTGCCAACCAGAGTCTCCTCAGTTGCTCAACATCCATCCATTTATCCAGTCCCCTCCACCTTCAACTGTTACACCAGACCGCAGACTTCAGCAAGGAACCAATAATTCTACATATAGGGATGGCATTTTTATACGCCTTCTATCCCTCCTGGAGGAAATTAAGGAGACGCAGAGGGTTCATGGAAAGATGATACAGTCACTTCTTACACAGCGTGATGGAAACACTGTTGCAGTACTACCCCAGGATATTCTTTTCCCTCTGAAGACGGTCTCAGATGTTGAAGCAATGGAGCTGAAATTGACAGACCCCACCGTCCACAAAGAAGTGGTATGTAGAGGCTTCTGTGTTTTCATTTTTAAAGGGGACATCAGGTGCCCATTTTCCACAAGTTAGTATCATTATTTAGAGCAGGGTTGTCAAATTCATATGTAATGATAATCTTATTTTTCATTAGGTTGCCGTGGTGGCAGATATTGGAGGGAGCACTGTAGATGAAGCTACAAGGAGAATGATGGCCTTCCTTTTGGATCACTCCTTGTCGAGGGAATACAATTTCGTTGGGCGCCATGGAAAGCGAGAGTTCCGGGGACTCAAACTCTTTGAGGTCATATATGGTATGTTTATTACTATAGTATTATTCATCTTTGCCAGAGGTTACTCAGCAGAGTTGAGTTCTTCATAAATCATTGGAAAATTGGAGAACTGCTTCTTTGATGCAAGTGGTCAAATATGGAATTTAATCTCTCTATTATGCTCTTTGTTTATATATATTTCACAGGCAGCTTGAAAAAAAATGCCCTTACGAACCAAATAAACACAAAAGAAGCAGAAAAGGCAGTGTCAAAGTGGCTCATTGGTGCCAGGGACAGGGGAGGAAACCGGACTGCGAGGGCACATGGTGGAGAGCAAGATGAGTAAGAGATGCAAAAAAAAAAAAAATTATAATAATTTATTACTATATGCACTCTTAAGCCCAATTTATATTTCTGTGTCAAACCTACACCGTAGCTACACCATAGGCTGTGTAGTACACGCAGCCTACGCTGTTGCCTGACATGCACCTCTCCAAAAATCTGACAGCGTGTTCTATGCTGTTGGTTTGCTAGAACCACTCCCTCCCTATGTATTTGTTTTGTGTGTGATTTTTGCACTTTACTGTACTTTAATGTTACACCTTCTTGTTTAAAATAAATCAAAGCAAAGAACAAGTAAGTGTCTTATAATTTATTATACAACATAGCATTACACATCGCTCACACTTTCGGTACAATCCTTGTGGAGATTGAAAGAATGCCATCTTCTCCTGTTCCGTTGTCGTCTCTTTTTTTTCGTTTTAAATTATCTGTTCTTGGATATTATTTGCCGCCGTCACGACTGATGCTTCTCTGACAAGCCGCTTCTTCTTCGGCTTTTGCCGTGGTACTGCGGGTTGCACAAGCAATATGCCCGTGGACACTGCAGACTAGCGGCCCGCATGTGTTCTGCATGTTGACGTGGACAACGACGCAGAAGTATAAATGAAAACCGATGCACAGCCTACGGCTTATGTCTGACGCAGAAGTATAAATCAGCTTTTAGACATTTTGCTGTCACTTAGTTGTTTTTGGTGGAGTTGTTTAATGTCCCTGTGAATGTATTCTATGTCGGTGGTTCTCAACTATATTCCTGGAGCCCCTTTAATGACACCCACTTCAGGTGCCTGTTGCATAAACTGCTTAGGCTAGTCTTAAAAGTTAGTCATCTGTTATTGTTCTTTCACTTTCCTCAAAGACTGGTCATAACTTTGTAAAGTCAGTTACATAGAAAAGTATAATAGCCTCATTTGAATCAAAGACAGACTGATTACCACACTTTGATTAACTGTTAGTTGGTTAAACTAGTTAAGATACGGTCTTAACATAGTGGCTATGTTTATGCAACCGACCCCAGGTCTTGGATTATCCACTAATAAACTGATGACCTAAATCAGGTGTGTTTGATTAAAGAGACATGCAAAATGTGCAGTTTTGGGGGGCTCCAGGAATGTGGTCGAGAAGCACTGATTAACAACGTGATGTGAGGTACTAAAGGCTAATCTGACATGTTTAAACTAAAAATATAAAATTTATTTATGTAACATTTTAGATATTTTAATATAACGAGTGGCAAAATGTATTCATTTGTTCTATCTTTTCAAAGGGCCACTGGGAGAGTGAGAACGGAGGACTGAGGAGCTACACTGTTGCTTTGTCTTGTTCTGTTTTTGGAACTCTTCAGTTCAAGAGGTTATTATAACAAATATGTTGCTGGAGCATTACTGCACTTTGTGTTTTGTATTTGAGTTTTAAAAAGTTCTTAATAAATGAAAACATGAGCTACTGGTCTTTCTTCATTGAAGCAATACATTTTACTGTACTTTAGTGGGTTAAATGTAATATTTGTAGTTAGGGATTTACTGTAAAATAAGGTAACCCAAACAAGTATGTTAGCCCATATATATAGCTGTTGTGGCCCATAAGAGACCTACATAAAACCTAGCCAGGGCCCATCATTAACCCATGTAAGCAGTCTCCTATGGGCCCCAAATGGGCCCTATATGGAGCCGTCAAGGGCTTTTTGTTTGTTTATCAAACAACGTTGAAACAATGTTTAATGCTTAACGGTTGAAAACCAACCGGTACATGACCAACCTTCAACGTTGAAATATGGTTGAAAAAATGACAGTTGTTGTTTCAATGTTGAAACTACATTGAAATAATGCTTAATGGTTGAAAACGGGTAATAAAAACACTTATAAATCAACTTTGATTTTTTTTTTTACAAGATCTGTATGTTGAATCACTTAATGTATGTACAGAATAACTAATTTCTGCCTTTTAAATTATTATTAAGACCATTATTATTATTTTATCATAATTTTAAATTTTTATCATGAAACCTTCTGGTATAAATATTATCAACAACAAAACTAAACACATTGTGCTGCTTACCACGCTGAAACAATTCCTAATGGTTATTTATTTGCTTTGATCATGATTGGTTAATCTGTCTGTCATTCGTGAAACTGGCCAATGAAACTGCGCGCCATTTTAAGTTTGAAAATATGACCGTTATCCTGACCGTCTTTCTGAGTGAGGTCGCTGAGCCTGTAAGTGAGAGAGCTGCTGCGCAATACGGCGATTTTCAGAGGAAAACGTTAGAATATTTTAAACAAATTCATCATTTCAAAAAAACTACATTACATAAGCTCATTTGTTCCTGTTTAACTGTTCAACAGTCGTTATATTTCACTAGACTGGAGGTGAGACTAGCCAGAGAAAGAGGGAGAGCACGAAAGAAGTGGTCTGCGAGGGCGCGGGATCAAAAAGGTAAGTCTGATTTCACAAATATACGCAAGGTCATGAGTTAAACGCATTATGTGAGTGCTTGGAGAATTGTAATTAAACAGTTTGTTGAATTAATTAACTTAATATTCAGGGAATGCTTTTCCACATGTGTGTGGCAGAGGCCTACTTTTACAGTTGTCGATTGAGGCCTAACTTAACGTTACTCGTGCCGCTTCAGTGTCGTTTTGTGCTTTAGCGGATGCTACGACGATTTTCAGACATTATACGTGTACACACAGATTCTAAATTTCAGCAAACAAAAATGTATGTAATAATTTTCCCGTGTAACAGTCCTTGTCATTACTGTCCATTCAGGGTAATATCGCGAGATTGGAAGAGACTAGCCAAGGGAAAGAGCACGAAAGAAAGTGGGGATGGGCGATATGGAAAAACATATCCTATCGAGTTTTCTTTTCAGAAATATGATTCACAATTTTTTTTCATGTTAGTTTTACTGTTTTGCAAGTTGTCTGAGCAAATAATAGTTTAACAAGACTAATGTTGGGCAAATCGGTATTTTTCTGTTTTAAACAATCATTTTGCCAAGATATTTACAGAGATGATAAACGTTATAAAAGAATAACGTGGTGAAAAGCTATGAAAGATATTTAGAGATGATAAACGTTATAAAAGAATAACGTAGTGAAAACCCAATTTTAACATTATTTTCCTGAACTCTTCCTCAAATAAGAGTTGAACAACCCATTGATATTTGTGTTGGAGTGTCATTAGGATTACCTCTAATTAACACAAGTTATCATTAACAATTTCATCAAGTCATTTTATTGGTCATGTAACAAGTTTTAATGGAAGTTTTTGTGCCTCTCGTAGTGTTTTTTTTTTTTTATGCAAGATATTTGTGCACATTTCTTTTTGTCACCTAATTGACCCTTCGCTAAGCCCCGCCCTCCTTAGTTACTGTTGCTACGCCGGTCAAGCTTTCGCGCCTGGCACGTCTATTACAGTATGTATGCACCGGTGTCAGACATTCCCAAGGAAATAATTAGTAATTTTTGACAAACAGGTGAAATATCCGAGAGAGCAAAACAAAAGGGACTGCAGTATGCATTCGAGGGATATATCCACGACATAATATGCAACCGATTAGAGAATAATTTCATAAAAATTTAAGCTAAAGCCTATAACGTTAGGTCCCAGCGCAAGCAGCAGGCCATTCAAATGGGAAACACACAAATTGAGGAACAGCTATGTTCATGCACAGCAGGCTAAGTGAAATTTGAAAATAATCTAATAATTATAAATCAAACAGCTTATCCATAAATCTTGTGGAATAACACAAGACATTAGCCTGACCACTTTGCAATGATAACATTCTCCCGTTCATATTTTTAGCGCGCCAGGCTAACGTTACTGCTCACACGTCGTGGGTCTAATCTAACGTTACGCCTTGGACCTGGCAAGAGCCAGAGATGCTGAGCTGAGCCATACATCATCAACAACACAAACAAAGTCCTCCTGCACGAGTCTGCCACAGCAGTGGCAGAAGCCAAGGGGTAACAAAATAAGGGCAGTGCCAATATCATCGGTAGTTGTCGCCAAAGCCAATGAAAACCGTATGCTACGGAAACGAAACGTGCTACCTTTCAGATTGTGCAACTAGTAATATATTTGCATTGGTTTAAGGGTAAGTTTAGGATAAGGGTAAGTGTGGATGTGCGAGAATGACTGAGCTGGCTTATCGAAAACAGGGAAGCTACTGTGCATAAGGTCAATTGTGATCCTAATAACTTTTACATCCTTAAAAGCTTTTCCATAAATTTATAGCAATTTTGTTGATCTGGGCTGTTTTGATTTTTCTTTTTAGATGCAGTCATCAATGCACACAACAAGTACAAAAGTAATGGAGGCCATGTCCAAATATTTTAAATATGCACCAGAGAGGATGGGTGGTAGTGGCCGTAAGAAGACTCTTCCTTGAAGACACCTTTTTTATTTATTTTTATTGACTGTTGCTAGAGAAATGTAAAGTGCTACAAATGACTTCTTACTAGTTCTAGTAACTCACTCTCTCTCTCTCTCTCACACACACACACACTCACCAACTCACTCTCACACACACACACACTCACCAACTCACTCTCACACACACACTCATCCTCTCTCACACACACATGCTCTCACACACACACACTCATCAACTCATTCTCTCACACACGCACTCATCCTCTCTCACACACATGCTCACTCACTCACCAACTCACTCTCTCACACAAACACACTCATCAACTCACACACTCACTCATCAACTCTCTCTCACACACACACACACACTCAACTCATTCTCTCACACACACACACACACACACACTCATCCTCTCACACACATGCTCACACTCACTCACCAACTCACTCTCTCACACAAACACACTCATCAACTCACACACTCACTCATCAACTCTCTCTCACACACACACACACACACTCAACTCATTCTCTCACACACACACACACTCATTCTCTCACACACATGCTCACACTCACTCATCAACTCACTGTACACATCACTTCTTACTAGTTCTACAAACTTTCCTTACTTTTACTTGGATTCCTTTTCACTTAATTGTTGAGATTTTAGAATGTTAAGAAATGTGTACATATGTTGGTCAGAAGTTTGGAAATGGTAAGATTTTAGTGTTTGTCAGTGTTATGGTTTATGTATTTTTGGTCAAACAGACTTGAGCAAGTTTCCAAACTATATTTATAAGTATTTATTTATATACGTTGTGTGAATCTTTGCAGTGTGACTGAAAAGCCTTTTCCCTCTGCATTATGATATATCATTAAACCCTTAAGAAAGTGCTTTGTTGAAAGTGCTTTGTAAACCCTTAAGAAAGTCCTGCCTGTGCAATTCAAGTGGAGATATAAGCAGCTAATGATTCATTATTGGGCCAATCTAAAAGGGCATAATGAAGAGAAACACCATACAGTGAAAGGTCTTAACCCGTGTTGGGAGAGTTTGAAAGCAAAGGACGGGTGTTTTGTGTGGTCATCAAATACAATGGCAAGAGAAATGGGTTTGCAAGAGTTAAAATATAGTCTTACTGTTCTTTATCTGCCTTGGATGTTTCCTCCAATGATTTTAAATTAATATATTCAAGATGAAATAAAGAGACTTAAAGGGATAGGACATTGGGCAGATATAGTAGATGAAAGATTAAGCACAATAAGTATTTTATTGCTGTATTTACTGATGGATCAAAGGAAGAATGGAAATACTGGATATTAAGTAAATAATGAAATAAGTATTAGGGAAAGGTCTTCTGATAATCTAACAGTATTTACAGTTGAGATAGCTATTTTAAAGGCTCTTCAATGGGTAGAACCAAATAAGGTTAAAATGGCAGTAATATGCTCAGATAGCTGATCAGCATTGGTTTCTTTGCCGCATCTCAAAATAGACCTGATCTTGTCTATGAAATATATGAATCTTTGTATAGAATAAAACATAGAATTAAGAATTAGTTTGATGTGGATTCCAGCACATAGGGAATCGTGGGCAATGCGATGGCAGATGTGTTCGCAAAACAAGTTTTAAAGCCAGATATAATTATGGAGGTACCTTAAAAAATGTCCTGTGGTACTGCAGCAGTACTACATCAATTTACCACACAACAAACGGTACCTTAAAGTAAAGTAGAAATTAAAGCAGTACTATGTATTAATATAATAAAGTCATGGCAGAAACAATGAGACGAAGAAAGTAAAGGACGTCATTCATATACGATTAAACAAGCAGTAGGAAAAATGAAATCAATAGGAAGAACTCCCAGAGAGCAAACTATAATATCTAGAATGAGGTTAGGTCACTGCATTGAATATAAGATTAAAAGATGAGTTAAAGAAATACGGGGGGAATTTATTAAGTTTTAAGGATATATTACATGATGGGCAGACATATAAACTGTGCTTATTTTTCTGAAGGAGGCTGGTTTAATGAATAGATTGTATTTTTTTGAGAAAACACAAATCTCTGGTCCACACTCCAGTACAGCAGGTGGCGGTTATGCACCTTAAAAAGCATTCCTCCCGCCAATTAAAAAGAAGAAGAAGAATGAACCCTGACGCGGTTGTGAGCAAGCAGCTAGCTTTTCGAGTCGTCTGTGCATTGATTTGCAGCGAAAAACCGAAAAAGAAAATTAAACGAATATGGAAGAGAGAGTTCCCGGGACGTCGCGAGCAGCCTGGGCTGTGTGTTCTGCAGAGGGACTTGGAGGTTAATAATTCATTGTGCAGTGGACGCAAGTAACGTTAGCTGCCCGCCGCGGCTCGTCGAAGCACGTCTGCTTTGTTTTTGTTTCGAATAATTGAAAAAAACTAACGTTAAGTGTGTAAATGTATTCCAGTAGAAACTGTGTTTTTGCTTGTCATACAATATATCATAAATGCAAACTCTGCACCTTTCAGTGAGAACTCACTTTTTCAGATCAAAATGAGTCACTTATGAGATTTGCTTCGCTCCAGTGAGAAAGAGGTTAACTGCACGAACTGTTTAGAGTCTAACGTTAGTCTTAAAACGTTAGTCATCAGTTGATTTGTCTTCAAGACTGTTCATAACGTTTTTAATTCACTTATGAAAAGGTATATTTTATGTATTAGGGTTTCTGAAATGTGGGAATGGTGAAGAGAGTGAGGACAAACATTTTAGGTCTGCACTGCTGGTGTGCTGACATCCTAACCGTCAGATTTTCCTACCTCGGCTTACTGCGCATGCGCGTATCAATATTGCATCCTTTTTCTCACGCTGAACAACAATATTTAATGTATCTGAATTACTGTAAGAGTATGTTTAGGGTTGGGGTTGGTGTAGACGATAATAAAACACAATCTAATAGGTAGAAAAAAATATTTATTGTTGGTTTCCGGTACTATATGTATCCACAACCGCGAATATAACACGTAATTACTGTATGTACATTATTGTAAGGGTGGGTTTAAGGTTGTGGTAGGTGTACACATTAATAAAACATAATTTAACAGGCAGCATTTTTCGTTGTCGAATTGTACTAACCACTGTTTTAATGGGAGGTAGCAAAATCTGACAGGGTAACATTAGGACAAATCGACAGAACACCATCTAGCCAATATTAATATTGTCTTACTAGCCTGAAGAATATATATGAAGTATTTATTTTTGTAAAATGTTGCAACAATGTAACTGTGTGTTACACACAGTGTGTGTGTGTGTGCAGAAAAATTTGTTTTGGACATATAAGGTAATACAAAATATTTTTTAATGTAACTATAAATGAGCTTGTAAATCAAATATCGGTAAAATAAATCCCGTGTGGAGCATGCCATGTTTTCACTCCCCCCCCCCCCCATCTGTTTGCATCTCTGATAGATGACTGATGAGAATGTGTTCGGGGAGCAGCTGTGGATGACAGCAGAGGAGTTTGAGTTTCTGCTGCAGATGGTCGGGCCCAGCATTACCAAGCAGCACACGAAAATGAGACGGGCGATATCCCCAAGAGATCGCCTGTCTGTGACCTTGCGGTTTTTGGCAACAGGTGGGTCTGCCAGGGCGAAATCAGCCATAGCTACTGCTTTAACTAGTCTGTTAGTGTGCATTTTGTAATGTATTTCTTATGCAGGCAAAAAATTCAATTCCCTCAGTGCACAGTTCAGGCTTGGGGCCAGCACTATTTCACAGATAGTCATGGAGACATGTGGTGCTCTGTACCAGCTAATGAAAAAAGACTTCCTGAAGGTAAGCTCTGATTACAACCATTTACTCAAGTACAGTGCACATTTATTACTTGATACTTTTCAGTGAAATGAGTTCCACCATAAACAACTGCTGCAGTAATAAACTACAAAATAATTTTAATACAGTGACTGGGAAGGGACATTTTGGGTTTTTCGTTTTGTTGTGACCTCATCATTTGAACTTATTGGGACGTGATAATGTATCGTGACCATGCAATCCAAAGTCATGGCCTCAAGATCATACCAATCAATAACAAAAACTCAACTTTGTTCATATTTTTTATTTATTTTGTATTAAGGATGACAGTGTGGCTTTAAGATATAGCTATATTATATTGCACAGGCAATGTGTAGACATTCAAATTCAGTTTGAATATTTTGTATTAATATGTTTAAAGAATATGTATAAACATAATACTATTATATTTATTTATTTAGCAGACACTTTTATCCAAAGCGACTTACAAATGAGGACAATAGAAGCAATCAAAATGAACAAAAGAGTAATTATATGCAAGTGCTATAACAAATCTCAGTTAGCTTAACACTGTATACATAGCAAGGTTTTTTCTTATTATATAATAAATACAAAGAAAACCTAGAATACAAAAGGAATAGAGAAGCTAGTGTTCGTTGTTTTTTGTTTTTTTAAGAAAACAAGCAGTTTGTAAATGATATATTTAATTTGATTTATTTAACAGTTACTTAATGATATATAATATACTATTTTAAGCAACATAAATACTGTAAGTGTTGGACAATCATGTCAGTAAATATTTGACTATATCTGTAGGTTTACGCCAGTCAGTGGCGATAAATGAGCATCTGTTTTATGTGTTATTAGTGACTCATTAAAGCACTGGCTAATGATTCATTAAAAACAGTGATTCTTTCTCTAAATGAAACAGTGGGCATGAATGAAACTATTTGTTCACAAACACTAATGTCCCAATGAAAACGACTAATTTTATCTTTACAATTATCCTTACTTATATAGTCTATTAATTATTAGTTTGAAATTAAATATTATAGCCTAAAATAAATGTTAAATTGCTGTAAAGTGAAGTTAATTAATGCAATTGATTAACTCAACTAAAGTCACATAAAATGAACACTATTTGGCAAGATGGTCAGACATTTACAGTATTTAAAATACTGTTTTATGTTTTATCACGTGAGAAATGTATAAGAATCAATGTACAAATCTTTATCTAATGTGTTTTTCTGTTCTATTGCTAGACACCATCAACCGAGTCCGAATGGCGGGCGATAGCCCAGGACTTTGAATCGAAATGGCAATTTCCGCATTGCCTAGGTGCGCTTTGTGGAAAACCGATCTATATACAGGCTCCAGTAAAAAGTGGCTGCTTTGACCGTAGTAACATGGGCAGGTTATATGTGACAATAATGGCTGCTGTGGATGCAAATGACAAGTTCATCTATGCCAGTTTGGAAACCCAAGAGAAGGTCTCGGATGCTGGACTGTTCGCTCACTCTGACTTGTGTAAAGCGATGGATCAGGGTCTGCTGAATTTTCCTCCACCTGAACCATTGCCCAACAGTGACATAACGATGCCGTACATGTTTGTGGGTGATGAGAAGTATCCATTAAGACCTGATCTCATGAAGCCATATCCAAATAAACAGATGGACCACAGTCAGGGGGTACTGAACTATCGTCTTTCAAGGGCACATAGTGTTGCAGAAAATGCATTCAGCATTCTAGCACACAGGTTAAAGGTTTTCAGGAGCACCATATTCTTGGAGCCAGACAAAGTGGAGAAGATCACTATGGCCTCTCTATGCATCCATAACTTCCTCCGCGAGCGCAGGTCTGAGGCATACACACCCCCAGCCTTTGCAGATTTGAAGAATGGGGACCACAGCATAGTTGAGGGAACCTGGAGGAGTCGAGGGCATGGGGCTTGCCAGCCGCTCGAGCAAAGAGAGGAACACAATGCATTCGTTACGGCAGAAATGCAACGAAACCTTCTGTGTGACTATTTCGTCTCGCCGGCAGGTTGCATTACTTCGCATGAGGAACACATTTAGTATTGTAGGAATGTTGGACTGGTATTTATGAAGTGGAGAACACTCGGATGTCAAATTTATATTATAGCACTCTTCTCAATACACATTGTTTCAAAGCAGCTTATGTGATGAAGACTGCATTGTCTTTTAAATACATTTTTTTTATTTTTCAATGTTTTTTTTTTTTAGAAAAGTGCATTTACTAAATAAAGATGTGGTTCTGTTTTGGTACTTTTGATACAGAATGTCTTGTACATATTATGCCTTCAGGCCATACAAGTTTCATATTCAACATCATTATTTCAGTTGTATGTAACAACAGGCTGTTTTATAACCTTGGTTTCAAAAAACAAATGTACAATAATTGATAGCGTACATAAAATAACTGTATAAAGTGCATTACTGTAACTGTACAAGTTTACTGTTTAAAAAAACTCCACTGCTTTTGTGTTTTACAACAGTGAAATAAAATCAACCTTGTTTACACAATCAAACCAAACCAATAGTGTAATAATTTTGCTACCAATAATCCACATGTATGTTTAAAGTAGCTTTGTGAAGTAAATAAAGAGTGCCGCTTTCGCCGGCTGAATCCTGAGGTGCTGTGGTGTAGCTGGGACTGTACTGCTAGTAAAGTTATATCCATGAGGTCGAACATGTACAGTGCTTGTGTGGAGGAGGGTCTGTTTCTTTCATCATTATTATATTGGATAGAAATAGCCTTAATTCTGCCTGGTTTTCAAAATTATTAAATGCATCATGTTTTGGATCTGCCTCACCTTTTACTGCTTCCAAGTAAACGAGCAGCTCTACGTCATAAACTTACCTTTGCGCTTGACTCATTCAAAAAAACTGAACAAAAAGTATTTTAGCTACATTTAAATAAACAAAATTAGATGACTAACGTGCAACTTTTTTTTTTTTTGATGTAGCTAAGATAAATTACCTTTTTTTTTCAGTGTGGCTGCTGATTTCAGTGTGGCCATGTAATTATTAAACGAGGATCACAAATCTGATGTTTCCGTTGTTCCAGGTCTGATAAGTGGTGACTGACTCTTCTGCACTTTAGTCAAGATCATCCGGCACACTGAAAAAAGAAATGGTGTCAGTGAACATCACAACCTTTAGTTTTAATACTTTGACACTCCAATAATTTTAGGGCTGCACCCCACTATTATAGATGCAATATGCATTTCATAATGCCATACACTTGTACTGTAGATGAAGCATGTTTTCTTGGTTGTTATCGTCTCATATTGTGTAGTTAATAACGAGAGAGACTGATTCCTTTACAACTGCACTCTTAAAGGTAACGTTTCCAAAAGGAAGTGTTCCCAGCAGTGCCATAAAGAACCATTTTGAGTTCAAAGAGACTTTCAGTGATCAAAGAACCAATGTAGATTAACATTTAATAATCTAAAGAGCCTTTCTCCAGGAAGAAACTTTGCACAATGGAAAAATCCATCATTGTTGAAGGTGCTTCATGGAACCAGCGATGCCAATTAAAGAACAATTATTTTATGCATATCAAATTGGGCAATGCAAAACAAATGATGATGCACTTGCTTGCTTTGTAGTTTTTTATTATTATTGTATATATATATATATATATAGTCTGATATACAGACTGTAAACATATACTCATTTAGTATCCTTTTCACTTTGTAATATGATCAATATATTTATTCTCATTTTAATAATTTCAACAAACTAATAAAGTTAAACAACCCAATTTTCTTACATGCTGTTTTTGGAGAATTGTTAATTTCCCTTCAACTCTTCTCTTTCTCGACCCAGTACAGCTCAGAGGAAACCATAAATAGGCATTGATACTCCTGCAAAAGTTACCCTGAATTGTCTTTTCTTATTTCTAATGTCCAAGCAAATCGGGTTAGCCTTTTTCAAAACTGAAGCCAGGCTTGCTAATGTGCTGTTGCGGTCTATGACTTTTCATTGGCTTTAAGTAGCAAACATTGACATTTGGGCTTCTCTCAGATCTTTGCTAGCATCCCTGGACTAAAATGTACATGACCCATTACCTTCCAGAAGCCATTAACACCCGATTTCCTTTGGATGTCTATTTTTAAAACCGAGGTAATATTTTGGAGTGTTGTTTATTGTTGGCCAGAATTAAAGTTTTTAAGTCTTAATTGATGTCTTAAGTGTTGGATGAACTTTGTTTTGGACATACTTTCATTACATCTGTTATTGTATATTTGTATATTCCTTTGGTGGAACAGCTACAAAGCTCTACCCAATCTGCTGAGACCATCACAACCTAAGCCGTCCTCAACTGCTCAAGCACAAAGCTTTAAGTAATACACAACCATAAACAACGACATTTATTATAACTCCCACCAGGGCCATAAGCAAACCGCTAGCAACACAAGAACGTACTTGGAGAAGAGTTAATCGTCATTAAATGATCAGCAGCAGCAAAGACAGCCTATGAGGAGAACATGCTGCCAGCGGTTAAGTATTGCATCTTTTATTGGATGGGATGCAAACTTAGTTTTGTGTAGTTTTATGGGGTTGGAAATGCTTTTTTTTTTCCCAAAGTAGTTTGCACGCATTAAACAAGATTTAGAGATCTGAGAGTCTGTCCTTTTGACCATTAGGGGCTTTATGGTTCTTCTCCGAATAATATTGTAGTTTGGCCTTCGAGATAAACGGTCAGATGCTAGCAAGAGACCTCTTCTGCCACCTTAAAGGCCAACGGCCAAGTTTTGATGATATATATATAGCTCTATGGTCCTATCTTTTTTTTTACTCTTCACCTCAATACAATTTTTTTTTTAATGCCTAATAAAAGCTTTTGGACTGTTACTAACTAAGAGAAAGTGAAGGTTATAAGGCCAATTCAAAAACAGTCATTATATATATATATATATATATATTAATCAAATGTACTTGAAGACAAAGTGTTTTGCCTAAGAGCAAATTATTGCAAAATAACCAAAACCAATGGGCTTCGTAAATAATTTTGCTGCTTAAACTTGCTATTGATTCTTAAATGGCATTTTAATATTAAAATTGTATTCAAGGAGTTAAAAAACCTGCAGAATGAATTAAATGAATGTGAAAATTTTAAGCCTAAAACCTCTCATATAATTTCATTGAAACCACAGGCGAACACAACTCTTTCATGATAACCTACAAAGGCCCGAAACAACGTTTCAGAGTAATAGGCGACATGAACCATGTGCTACAACCTGATCTATTTGAAGACAGACCCACAGCGTGTGAGATTATGACGACAGCCTCTGAAATGTTACCATCTAGTAGTGGCTTCATGCGGAGTTACGTGTGGCATGTTATATTTATAGGTGGATTCTTGCAAGACAAAAACAGTGGAGAGAAATTCTCAAAATGAAGCCAAGCGTGTCACTTGATTCACGAAAACCCAGTTTGTGTTTGACTTGCAAGATATGCATTCGATTGCATGCGTACTTTATCAACATTACAAACTATTACGATTTTCAATTTAGGTATACGTTCGCATACATGACGATTCAACTTGATTACTTTCTGATATAAAATCTATTAACTAGATTAATTAATCATTTCCGAAATAAATTCTTAGACTCGCGCGTGGACAATTCCTCGCGCATGTTGGGGAAACTCATAAATATTCACACATGGGCGGAGCGCCCATTTATATCCAAAAGCTCAGAAACCTCCGAACTACCGTTGAGAGCTAGGTCAGTGTGTCATGATGGAGTCCGAGGGCGTCGCGGGCATCGAGCAGTTTGACAGCCCAGGGAAGGGCCGAGGACTGCGGGTGAGCAGAGCGTATGGAGTCGGTCAAATGCTGTTCTCGTGTCCCGCTTATTCATACGTACTGTCTGTCAACGAGAGAGGATTCATCTGTGAACAGTGCTTTACAAGGTCTGACTTTCCCTTTTTAGATTTTTAATTTTATTGTATTTATTTATTCATTGGACATTTTCTCACTTTATTTTTGATGGTTTAGGCTACTGTGTTGTATGTTTTTTGAGTAAGAAATAATTTTCTTGATGTATATTTTAAATTAAAATAAAATGTGTACGTTCCCATTTGTTACTTGAACTAGGCCTAACTAAGCATTTCTACAGCTTAAGGGTTAGTTCATTTAATTCGAAAATGTATTAGTTTTATTCTGGGATGAATGGCAGAATAACCGAATGTGTAGAGGTGCATACAAGCTTTGAGATTTACAGAGTGTGTTGTTTGAATTTAAAACGAAACTTATCGTTTAGTATTTCTATTTCTATTTTAGTGTGAAAGTAGTCTAAGGCATGGTCTAACTTTTTATTTAAAATAAGCAATAGTATAACAAACAGAAAAGAAAGCACAATATAAATAAGCCCTTCTCTACTTTTAGATTGATCTCTTTTCTGTCATGACCAGCAGATAAGCCCTAAAAGGGCTCATCTAAAAATACAGCAGAATGAGAAGCAGCTGCCCGAACTCAGGACATTTGCTCTGGCTCTGTGTGGCGACAGCACAGCTGCTGAACCACACGTCACTCTGAAAATACAGTGAATTAATGCATGCCAGTGATTTACACATGAAACATGCTTAGTAGGTAGATTGACAGTTTTACCCGCCAATTGCAAAATTCACCCGCATTTGGCGCGTGGTCGAGTATTAATTTCAGGCCCTGATGCTTACTGTCAAATACTGTCAATATACATACAGATATTGCCGGTTCTTTCACACACACACACATACACATTTATTTGTGGTTTCATTTGTGGTTGTTTTTTTTCTCCATCATGCACAGGAAAAAGGGTCTTGCAAAATGTGGAAAGTGCAAAAAAGCATTCTACTGCAATGTGAACTGTCAGGTAAAACACACACACACACACACACACACACACACACACACACACATGTTGGTTTTTATGGTTTACGGGGACTCTCCATAGGCGTAATGGTTTTTATACTGTACAAGCTGTACGTGCTATTGCCCTACACCTACCCTACACCTAAACTTAGCCCTCACAGGAGACGGTGCATTTCTACTTTCCCCCCAAAAAACGCACACTGTATGATTTATAAGCATTTTAAATTATGGGGACACTGAAAATGTCCTCATAAATCACCTTCTCCTTGTAATACCTGTGTCATACCCATGTCATTATACAAATTTGGGTCCTCATAAACCACATAAACATGCACACACACACACACACACACACACACACACACACAATCTCATACATACTAACAGTTATATAAAGAACAAAAAAACTAATTGCAAGCAAAAGGACTAATAAGAACACTGGAAGAAAGACATGCATAGGTAAAATGGGTATATGACAGCTTTGTAAGCTTGTTTTTGCCACAGGATAAAACAAATAAAAAGGTAATTGTGACATTAATATCACGATTCAGACTTATTTTCTCAAAAAGGTATTATTTCTCACAGTTCTGAGTTTACAGTTTTGCAATTCTGAGTGTATATCTCATAATTCAATTATTTTTTCTCAAAATTCTAATTTACGTCTCGTTATTCTTTCTTTTTTTCTCTTTTGAGTTTCCTTATTAGTGGAAACAGGCTTCATAGATAGCAGTCACATTCAGAAATTGAGAGGGAAACAACCTTGAAAAAAGTAAAGCAGATCTACTTAAATGATTTATTATCATATAATAAAGACTGCAGTATTTGTTTGTTTTTTTAAATGATTGAATGTTTTTAAATTGTCTTTGAAACAATAGAACATATTTCACAAGCCGGAAGTAGGGAAAGCTCAGAGCACCCTGCGTTTGGGGTTGTTAATCCAGAAACTCTGTGTGTAGCTAGTAGTGTTTCCTCACCAGTGCACCTGTTGTCACTTTCATTTGCACCAAAGCAGGTGAAACTGATTCATAATCACTTATGCTAACCAGACAGATGTGATAACCTTCATTGCAAAATATGCATATCTATACAAATATAGGCTATGGCAGGCTTTGCTGGCCGTGACTCTCTGACTGGTGAAGTTCTCTTTACAGCATCATGGGGAATTTCGTTTTTTTACCACTTATTCTGCTATTAAACTTGATTATTTAAAAAACAATAAGTTAAATTATTGCAAAGGAATATATTCAACAAAAACATATGCAATCAATTAAGAGCTCACAATTTATCTGTTTTTAAAGGTTTATCAGTCATTGTTACAAATACATTTCCACAGAGAAAATTAAAGATAAATTAAATAAATCATAATGAAATAAAAAATAACATTTTCTTCCGGATCCTGACTGTTGCGCTCGATAGAAACCTTTGACAGAGGGCTGACTACATAAAGCTCACAAGCACAATATAATTATAACTGTCATAGTTGTGAGAGGGAGCGGGGGTGGGGGGGTGAAACTGTCTTAATCTCTATATAAGCAACAAAATAAATATACACAATATTCCCTGATTTTCTAATGTCAGCAAAGATATTGTGATTATATCACTAATATATGTGACCCTGCCTGGACCACAAACCCAGTCTTAAGTATCACGTTTTCGAAATTGAGATGTATACATCATATGAAAGCTGAATAAATAAGCTTTCCAATGATGTATTGATCTGACAATATTTGGCCGAGATACAACTATGTGAAAATCTGAGGGTGCAAAAAATCTAAATATTGAGAAAATAATCTTTAAAGTTGTCCGAATGAAGTTCTTAGCAATGTGTATTACTAATAAAAAATAAAGTTTTGATATATTTACGGTAAGAAATGTACTAAATATCTTCATGGAACATGATCTTTACTTAATATCCTAATGATTTTTGGCATAAAAGAACGAAATTATAACTTTGACCCACACAATGTATTTTTGGCTATTGCTACAAATAACCCCAGCTACTTATGACTGGTTTTGTGCTCCAGGGTCACACATGTATATAGCCCTATTACTCATACTACTGTATTTCTTTATCTATCGATTGAATACTTTTTAACTAAATAAAACTAAATAGTATCCTCATATTCAGTTCTTGCTGTATAATATATACAGTGCACAATACGTGTGAGGTGTAAGAGTCCTAACAGATGTTTTCTGGCTGCCCTGCAGCTGGCATAGGTTTGGTCCTTACCATGTACTTATGCAATCTAGGATTGCTTCAGACTTTTGGGAAACAGCTCATAATTCTGATAGTTTCTTTGCAGTCCTATTTATTAAAACTTGTTAAAGCTTTAAATAGCCACGCACTCCTTCATGGTGTAGTGTTGTTACACTTGTCTCGTCCCAGACTATTTCAGTTGACTGAGTCATTTTCTCCCACAGTGTGAGTACTTCAAACAAACTGAAAAGTGAACCGGTTTGCTTATAACATGACATTTATATACTATTTATTATAATATATTATGGCTATATATATATATATATATATATATATATATATATATATATTAGGGCTGTCAGTTTAACACATTAAATTAATTAATTAGTATTGAAAAATAAAGTGATTAAAAGTTAATGCACTGGCCCTGCTCCCAGACTTGTACATCATCATGTACATATATTTCATACAGTTGACTGTTGACAAATATGATGCAGGTTAACAACTCCATAAATGCAGTCATGCACTAAAAGTCAAGACATTTGGGGCAAAAATGCTCCTGTATGAGATTTTGTCTCATATTTATATCATATGATAAGCGATATCACGAGCAGCAAGAGTAATATCACAAGAGTGCTGTTTGTCCCGAATATAACAAGTGCAAATGTGACAACAGTTTAGTAAATAAGAAGTTCATATTGTTATATTTTAAACACAATATTGTCTGTTTTGCTCATTTTAGTCAAATTAATAACTCATAAAGACATATACGCCCACCTGATGGCAGTTTTAGTTTCTTAATTAGAGTATTATTTCATTTAAAAAAGGGGGGAAAACCTTTAAAGGGATAGTTCACCCAAACAAAATCAATCATGTCATAATTTACTCAAACTTGAATGACTGACTTTCTTTTGTGGAACATAAAAGAAGGTATTTTGAAGAATGATGGTATCAAAGCTGTTTTGGTTACCAATGACATCCATTGAAGAAGACAAAAGTATTTTATGTCCCAGAGTTTATGTTAGGCCATTGTAGCCTAAAGATTTGTGTAATTCATTTTATGTTGAATCAAATATATGTATTTTTTTCAAAAGCTAATATTTGTAATGTCTACTTAATACTTTCTCATTTAACACAAAATAGCTTTAAATAATCTTTTGGGGGTATTTTCGCAGTCAAATGCAATTTGCGATTAATTCGATTAATCTTGATTAAGGTAATAATGCAACACAGAGATAAGATGCTTATTTTATGTCTTGAGAAAATGCAGAACGTGATCATCATAAAAAGACATCCATTATTTTAGGATGGTTGCTGATTTTTAGATGGCTTTAGATTATAGACGCTGCAAAAGCAGAGCTGCAAAAATCCTCAAAGACTCAAATCACCCCGGAAACCGTCTCTTCATTTTACTGCCATCTGGCAGGCGCTTCAGGAGCATGATGGCAAAAACTGAGAGACTGAGGAGGAGCTTCTTCCCTCAGGCCATCAGGCTCCTTAACACAAACTCAGTGTCATAATCATTTACAAGACTCATTATTAACTGCAAATCATTCATTATTCTCAGCGTCCGTATTGCTGCTATGTGTACATACCCGGTACAACCCGTTTGCACATCCCTGTTCTTATTACTATTTATTAAGTCCACAGTATACTGTTTTGCACATCTTATTTGTTTTGCACTTTTTATTCTATTGCACATTTTACTCTTTATTTCTCTTCTTTTTATTTTTTACCTATATTTATATATATGCTCCTGTGTTGTGTTACTTTTATTTCATTTTTTTGCACTGTCCATTGAGCGGACCTGACTTGATTTACATTTCACTTCTGATTATACCCTGTATAATTTAGTATGTGACAAATAAACAAACCTTAAACCCCTTGAACCTTGAACCTTATAGTATAGACCAGGGATGGGCAACTCCAGTCCTGGAGGTCCACTGTCCTGCAGAGTTAGACATTCGTGCTTTGTATTGTGTATATATGCATTCATGGGTGTTTCAGGTGTCATTTTTGTGTGTATTTGACAGAAAAAGAACTGGCCCATGCACAAGCTGGAGTGTCATGCCATGTGTGTGTTTGGAGAGAACTGGTGCCCCTCAGAGACGGTGCGACTGGTGGCCCGAATCATCGGCAGGCTGGTCAGAAACAAGCACTATTGCATTACTCTCTTTGTAGATACAGAATGAATGAGTGTTTGACATGTATTTACTGATGCAGAGACACCAGACAGAGAGAAGCCCATCAGAAAAACTGCTCTTACTGAGGGATATGGAAGCCCGTAAGTATCTGACAGAGAGGGCATGCTGTGTTTTGTATTTTGTATTTTGTCTAATGGGCTTTCACATATCAATTCTTGTTATCTAGAAGTGCCCTTTTGTGATGCTATGTGCAGTGCTTTTATTTTATTATGTTTGTTTTGATCAATTTATAAGCTCGTAAAGTCACAAGTCTTAACTACCACTCTTTAGTTGAGGTCTTAAATTTGGAGATGGTAAACAGGAACCATGATACGGGGTCTTAGTGGCCTAATATAGTTATTAAACTTCAAAAGGCTATTATTTTAATAAATAAATGTAAGCTACAAGTTCAAAGTAAATCATGTGGCAATGTTGCACTTTTTACAAGCTTGTGGTTTCAAAGCAGTTTGCATTCGATGAAACTGCCACAAGGCCCTCCAAAGACCCAATTTTTCTTATTTTTTGTCAGTCCTTGATAATGTATTATGTCTTCATTTTCTCACAGACACGGAGGATATGGATAATGAGAAAAGAGAGATGACTGAAGGACATATAGCTGGTCTCCATCACTTCTACTCCAAACACCTGGACTTCCCTGATCATCAGGCCCTGCTCACACTTTTCTCACAGGTAAACACACTGTGAAAGAAGCTTTGACAGCTGAGCCTTTGCTATGCCCTTCCTTACTGCATTACTGACCAGTCCTTCAGTTCATAATAATGGCATCAGTTGATGAGTGATTTTGCTGCTGAGCATAAACCAACATGCATCAGAAAACAGGACATGTGTAGAAAGTTATGGATTATATGTAACGGTATTGTAAATAAGTTTCAAGGTTTGACACAGACCGGTATTTTCGCTTCTTAAGCAATCAGTATATTATCAGAAGCTGTGGATGTATAGCAAATTTTTATTTTTGGGTGAAATATTCTTTTAAAATATGTGGGGATATTATTATTTAATATTTTTTTATATTTGGAAAATATTATAACTTTAAAATAATTAATATTCACCTTTCACAATGAATATTGGTCAATAGCAACTTTTAAAAGTTTGAAAACCTCTGATTTAGGGAAGACGTGGGATATAATTTAGTTTATTATTGTATATAATGATATTGTGTATAGATGTTTATTGATTACAGAGTTTCTTTAATAATTCCTTAAAAATAAGTCTTGGGTGAGTACTTTTTTTTCTGTTGCCCTAATGAGTTTGCTTTCATACTACTGGATCCAAGAGCCATTTTGATTTTTGTAATATTTTAATAACAATTATTTTAAATGGTACAACACAATTTGATTAAATAATGATGTGTATGCCTAAATGGTCCTTCTTTATGTTTGGAGCACTAGAGTAGATTAAATATATCCAGGATAAGTCTAAACATGCTCACTCCTGTACAGATATGAGATGGGAAAACAATAAATCATAACAATGCTTTTTGTAATATTACACATTATTCCACCTATTCCCCCATGAAGTGCCAATAATCTATTCTGTTGTTGGCACTTCATGAGCATATTGTAGTGAAAATCAGACTAAATTCATTCCTTGGAGCATTTTGCTAAATATGTCCAAGCAAGCAACAGTAACCAAAGGAGGGTCACTGCAAAGGGTCAGTTAATCACTTAATGGTCCAATTAAAGTAGAGATTGTTTGGAGCAATGATACATGATGTGTTGTGTCTCCCTCACACAGATTCACTGTAACGGTTTTACCGTGGAGGACGAGGAACTCTCCAACTTGGGTTTAGCTGTTTTTCCAGAGTAAGCACAAGCGAACACATGCACAATCTATATAACGACGTGCTCCTCTCACAAGACGTCATGCTGTCTTTGTGTGTAAGTGTTTTCATTTAGAACGTTAGATAGTCCAAGTCTATTTCCAGCCTCTCTTGGACATGGTTGGCTGCCTGTTTGTGATAAAACAACGTCCTGCTATTTACAGTAGTGACTGTCGTTCACTTTGCATGGATTGTGTCCAAAAATGGGCTTGGCGAGATATTCTATCAGCAACTGATACTAATGTCATTTAATTTTAGCCTGTAATTATATGTGATAAAGTATGCTATGCTTAAAACAGCCTCCTACTAATCATAATTCAGCATGTTGTAAATATATGTAAAAAGCACTCCTTATTAGTCATTAAATTAATTATTAATTGTTGATGATATTATCAGTGATATTGTTGATGGATTGATTATTTAAAACATAGATACTCACAGATACTCATTTATTAATTTTATTTTGTTTTAGAGATAAGGTCATCTTGGAAATGGTTGTATATCTGTGCAGTGTTGCATGAGTCTTAAAGCATCTACAGCGTAAATTAGTACAGTATAATTTTAGTTGAATTAACTATATAATTTTCTAGTTTATATTGCAGTGTTAGATTTTCCCATCATATCTACATCAGAAATGCCTGTTACATTTTTTTGTCTAATCTTAATTTTGTTGACAAAACAAAAAGGCTGTCAAGTGTCAACAAACATTTTTATCATTAATTTTGTTAATAAAATGAACACTGGACAAGAAAGATAAAACAAAACATCAAGTCATTCAGAAAGTTTATTAATGTTTATATTAGGGCATTGTTAAGAGCTACAGGTACATCTAAAACAATTGAATATGGTGAAAACGTTTCTTGTAACTTATTTCAAAAAGTGAAACTTTCATATATCTTAGATTCATTATATCTAAAGTAAAACACTTAATTTTGATGATTAGAGCTTGCATCTAATGAAAGTCAAAAATCATTATTAGAATATTTACATTTGAGTTTCAATAAATGACCATCCATTCAGTATAAATTGTGGGTATCTCTTGTTCTTTGAAACCACAATAATGGGGAAGACTGCTGACTTGGCAATGGTCCAGAAGACGATCATTGACACCCTCCACAAAGAGGGTAATGCACAGAGGGTCATTGCTGAAAGGGGTGGCTGTTCAAGGAGTGCTGTATCAAAGCATATTAAATGCAAAGTTGACTGGAAGGAAGAAATTGGGTAGGAAAATCTGCACAAGGTACAAGGATGACCGCAGGCTTGAGAATATTGTCAAGCAAAGCTGATTCAAACACTTGGGAGAGCTTCACAAGGAGTGAACTGAAGCTGGAGTCAGTGCATCAAGAGTCACCACGCTCAGACATCTTCAGGAAAAGAGCTACCAAGCCACTTCTGAAACAGAAACATCATCAGAAGCATCTTTCCTGGGCTACGGAGAAAAAGAACTGGACTGTTGCTCAGTGGTCCAAAGTCATCTTTTCAGATGGAAGTATTTTGCATTTAATTTGGAAATCAAGGTCCTAGAGTCTGGAGGAAGAGAGGAGAGACACAGAATCCATGTTGCTTGAAGTCCAGTGTGAAGTTTCCACAGTCAGTGATGATTTGGGCTGCCATGTCATCTGCTGGTGTTGGTCCACTGTGTTTTCTGAAGTCCACAGTCAACGCAGCCATCTACCAGGAAATTTTGCTTCCTTCTGCTGACAAGCTTTATGGAGATGCAGATTTCATTTTCCAGCAGGACTTTGCACCTGCTCACACTGCCAAAGGTACCAAAAGCTGGTTCAGTGACCATGGTGTTACTGTGCTTGATTGGCCAGCAAACTCACCTGACCTGAACCCCAGAGAATCTATTGTCATGAGGAAGATGAGAGACACCAGACCCAACAATGCAGATGACCTGAAGGCCACTATCAGAGCAACCTGGGCTTCATTACACCTGAGCAGTGCCACGGGCTGATCGTCTCCATGCCACGCCGCATTGATGCAGTAATTCATGCAAAAGGAGGCCCAACCAAGTATTGAGTGCATAGAAATGAACATACTTTTCAGAAGCCTTAAATTTCTGTTTAAAATATCCTTTTTTTATTGATCTTATGTAATATTCAAATTTTCTGAGACACTGAATTTTGGGTTTTCATTATCTGTAAGCCATAATCATCAAAATTTCAAGAAATGAATGCTTGAAATATTTCCCTCTATGTGTAATGAATCTATATAATATATGGGTTTCACTTTCTGAAATGAGTGACAAAAAATATTGACCTTTTTCATGATTTTCTATTTTTTTTTTAGATGTACCTGTAGATTTTGTAGGTTGTAGAGCCTAACACAGCAAAATAAAAGGAAGGAAAGCAAGACGTTGGCCAAAAATAGCCATGACAAACAATAGGCAAAACAAGAGAAATGATGGAAAGCTCGTGATGGTTTTTACACAACACAGTTGAGCAAACTGGGAAATGGTTCAGCTTGCAACGAGTTGGAGTTTCAATGAAAGTGACCATACTTCATTGGCCATTGCTTCACGTTGCATGAGAATTTGATTTGGAGTGAAAAATCAACAAATTTTAAATTCTGCACAGGTAATTGCATTTTCAGAAGTGAGTTAATTCATAAAATGTTTACTCGAACACAATATAAATGGAATAGAAGTGTCTATTTGTCTGTAAGACACAAGTATGTTGGGAATCCATTTGCAGAGGTTTATTTAAGGAATAATCCAAGCAACCAAACAGAAATCAAAAAGCTAATACTTCAAAACAGCATGCTACAACCTTTTAGTTTTTTACATGTACATTTTCACTACCTTGCATACTCACACATGTGCCTTAAGTTTTTTGTTATACTTGCTTAGTCAATAAGGTGGTAACACTCTCACGGAAAGAAACTGGTAAGACGGACAAACAACAAACTGTAGTAGATGCAAAAACAACAGATGACGAGCACTTATTTGAGGGATTAGACTCTAGTTTAAATGAATACAAACATGTTTTATCTCTTTCACGTCCACATTTACAACATACTGTAGCACTGTTGAGTTACTGATTACAAATTATCAACCTAAATTGGCTCAAATAAACCCAGCTTCCTTACCCAGCATTTGTGTGCTTAGAGAAACATTTCCCAGAAGCTCTGAGTGGGGACATTTTTCTCATATATAGTCTCATATTTTCATTTTCTATGTTTATCCTCTACTAGCTCTATAAACTCTCTGGGGTTCTTTCTAACACTTTTCACCTCACACATTCCCTGTTGTGTTTCTGTTGCTCTCTCAGCATTGCCCTCTTGAACCACAGCTGCTGTCCCAACGTCATAGTCACATACAGAGGAATCAACGCTGAAGTACGGGCTGTGAAGGAAATCAGTCCAGGGCAAGAGGTCGGTATGCCACTGTCCTCTTATAAGTGTTAAATGTAGTCAGTAAAATTACTGATAGAATTTTCATTAGCAGAATGTTTCTATTATTATGATTTTGTCAATGATAGCAAAGGTGAGGTGAAAAAGCTCATATAGTGAAAATTACACTATTTAAATTAAAAATTACTGACAAAAATCAAAAATGGAAAAATCAAGCAATGTGATTCTTTAAAATAATCAATCAATAATCCTAGACTACCTGCTTAATTAACTTACCTAAATGCATCGATTTAGATGCTTTCTACAGCATCTGCACAAATTGATGCAAATTTACAAGAGAGCTTAAACCAATCAAAAATCAACCTGTATCTGAGACCCCAAAATATTACATCTGTAGGATTCATTTCTCAATACTAAATTTACTTTTTCAAAACCCTTCACATAGATTTCCTAAACAACTTTCAGCTTGACTCATCAGTAAATCTAACATACAAAATGCACTAAAACTACCAAAACATTTCATACATGTGTCAAATTATTCTTCAAATCAAAACACTAGCAAATAATCTAAATAATGTCTTGGTTACTATTGTAACCTTTGTTCTCTGGTGGAAGGAACGGGAGTGTTGAGTCCCTCTTGGACAGCCTTAATACCTCTGACATATTCAAAAAGGCCAATGAAGTTGGCGAGTGAAATTTGTACACGTGGCCACTCCCAAGACATCCAGGTATATAAGGGCCTTTATGATTCACTCAGTTTGCTGAGGAGCCAAGATGCCATCTCAACTCCATCTGCAGTTCAGAGTCGTGGCATGAGGGACACAATATCTCCGTTCCCTCCATCAGGGAACAAGTGTTACAATAGTAACCATGTTACTTTTGACGCATTGTTGAAGTTCTGATACTAGGGGTCACTATAAATGCCACAACTAGCTAAACTGCTTTATAAATCTATGGTGGCGCAAATGCTGACAAGCATGGGGTGTCAACTAACAAGTGCACTTCACCTCTGTGTAACCTTCCAACAATGGGGAAGTGTGGCCTCACTTCTCCATCTTCATTAGGAAACATAACATTTCAATGGGAAGAGGTCACCTCAGCTGTACATTCAGTAGCCTTTTCTTTGAGTCTCAAAACAGTTAAGTTTTAGCTGAGCATACTTGGTTGTTAGCATTGGTAAGCTTTATCATTCTCTAGTGAGATAGGAACATACGGTGGTCCAGGGTTCACCACTCAAGGGAAACTTTAACTGGACCTAAAAAGTGCACAAGGAGCTGAATGCAATCTCTTAACCTTACCAGTCATCTAAATTAATCTGTTAATTCCCAGAACCTATAGCGATCTAGAAGCATGACTAAAGCATGCACTGGGGAAAACAAAGACAAAGCTGGGTCTCCCTCATCAGGAGAGACTGCTTTCAAGGTTACCAACTGAAGCCTGAAAGCGGTAGAGGGAAACTTAGGCATATAGTTGGCTTGGGGCCATGTCTGCCGGTCCAAACTCTAGGCATGTTTCGTTAATGAAGAGGGCTTGTAGATACCCCACTGTCTTGACAGAGGTGAGCGTGGTCAGGAGGGCTGTCTTCATGGAAAGGGCACTAAGCTCAACTGACTGTAAAGGCTCGAATGAATGAATGATGCATTTATGTAGCGCTTTATTGTGTATTGCTGTACACCCAAAGCGCTTCACAATCATGTGGGGGTCTCTGCTCAACCACTACCAGTGTGCAGCATCCATTTGGATGATGCGACGGCAGCCACAGGACAACGGCGCCAGTGCACTCACCACACACCAGCTACCGGTGGAGAGGAGAGAGAGTGTCATAGAGCCAATCAAGTGTATGCTCTCACCACACACCAGCTACAGGTGGAGAGGAGAGAGAGTGTCATAGAGCCAATCAAGTGTATGCTCTCACCACACACCAGCTACAGGTGGAGAGGAGAGAGAGTGTCATAGAGCCAATCAAGTGTATGCGCTCACCACACACCAGCTACAGGTGGAGAGGAGAGAGGAGTCATAGAACAATCAGTGTATGCGTTCACCACACCCCAGCTACAGTGTGGAGAGGAGAGAGACATAGAGCAATAAGTGTATGCAGCTAACACACACCACATAGAGCCAATAAGTGTATGCGCTCACCACACACCAGCTACAGGTGGAGAGAGGGAGAGAGATTCATAGAACCAATAAGTGTATGCGTTCACCAACACAAGTACAGGTGTAGAGGAGAGAGAGACATAGAGCCATCAAGTGTATGCGCCTCACCACACACCCAGCTACAGTAGAGGGAGAGAAGGTCATAGAGCCAATCAAGTGTATGCGCTCACCACACACCAGCTACAGGTAGAGAGGAGAGAGAGTCATAGAGCCAATCAAGTGTATGCGCTCACCACACACCAGCTACAGGTGGAGAGGAGAGAGAGTCATAGAGCCAATCAAGTGTATGCTCTCACCACACACCAGCTACAGGTGGAGAGGAGAGAGAGTCATAGAGCCAGTCGAGTGGATGGGGATTATTATTATTAGGAGGCCATGATTGACAAGGGCCAGGGGGGGGAATTTGGCCAGGACACCGGGGTTACACCCCTACTCTTTACGAGAAGTGCCATGGGATTTTTTATGACCACAGAGTTTATGTCTCTGGACCTCGGTTTAACGTCTCATCCGAAGGACGGTGATTTTTACAGTATAGTGTCCCCATCACACAGACCACAGGGTGAGCACCCCCTGCTGGTCTCACTAACACCTCTTGGATCTCTCTGTATGGCCTGTAAGATCACTTATGGCGTTTTTTCACTGCGTGGTACGACTCAGCTTGTTACCGCATGGCACGGCTCGGTCCGGCTCGGTTTGCGCTTCCACCGCAGTTTTGTACCGCTTTAGAGTGGGCGGGATTATTCACGTGTCCTTATAAATGCACCAACTCTACTGCCGTGACATCATCATAAACGCACCACAAACAAACACACAACAAAGGAGCATATAGATGGAATGGTGTTCTTCATTCTCGGCGTGTGGATGTTTTTAACAGCAATGGAGAAGCCTATGAAAATGCTTGAGATTTACCCCCCCCAACAGTTACAGTGGTAATTTAGTAGACAACTTCGTTTTATAATATGTTTAGAGGGAGCTAGGACAGATAACAACAAAATTCAAACCAAAAACCATGGTTACTAGTTAGTGGTAACCATGGCAACAACAAATTAACCATGGTTTTGCTACACTAACCATAGCCTAACATGAAATGTGTAGTAAAACTATGCTTGTAACTTAAAACTGATTATTATCAATCTGACAAAAAAAAACTTACTGTAATATACCAAAATTGACTTTGCTAAAATTAATAAGTTTGCAGATTTTTTTTTGTTGTTGTTGACAAAAGTCTACTTTTTAAGTTTATGAGTAAAAAATAAATAAAACACTTTGTTTAGGTTGAATAAGTTTATTAAACTTAGCTGTACTGACTCTTTCATAGATTTTTGCTGAGCCAACATAAAACCAGTCATTTAAACTTGTAAAGTTGGGTTTTGTACAGTGTAATGTGGTCTGATGATTCGTGAGCGACCATGCTTTTGGATTACCCAACATGCCCAAAGTTGATAGCGGGTAAAACTAAAGCGATCATGAACCCGATGTCTCATTCTCTGCAGTTATCCTTATTGTTGCTATTTAGTTACTGACAGCTTTCTCTGTACTTGCTCTGTGTGTAGATATTTACCAGCTATATAGACCTGCTGTACCCTACAGAGGACAGGATCGAGAGACTCAGAGATGTCTACTACTTCAGCTGTGACTGCAAAGAGTGCACAACCAAATCTATGGTATGTGGAATGGATGGAATATACTTTGTCTTTGACAAAATTACACAGCAGCCTATATAATACACAGCCTAATTTAAATGTCTGACTGAAGATTCCTCATCTAGCTTAAAGTAAAAATGTGTATTCATCACATGTACAAGAGAGAGATTGCTGTTAATTACATATGGTTTTGCTTTGTAATATAATATGTAGATCATATAATGTTGTTCTTGTGATTTTGTAGGATATGGAGAAGATGAAGGTGCGGAAACTGAGTGATGGGATCAGTCAAAAGAAGATCAGGGATATGGTGCGTTACGCTCGGAATGCCATAGAAGACTTCCGCAGGGCCAAAATTGAGAAAAATATCCTTTTTTGAGCCTTTTGACTTCTTGTAGTGTGAAATTGCATAATTTCTTGATGGCTTCATTCTTAAATCTGTCAATCACGTATTCAAAATATTATTATTCAGTGTATAATTCATTTTTATTTTTAATGTTTGCTAAGTCAACCATCACTATTACAACTGCCTACAGGGTTGTGATTTAGGAGTGATTTAAACAAACCTGACACTTTTTTAAAACATTAGTTTCTTAAATGATGTAGCTTTTTGAAGACGTGCTGCTTTCATTTGTCCAAAAGCATATCCAGAGACCGAAATATTAAATGAATATAGCCAGTTAGATCAGCTTTGCGACATCCTAGCTACCACCCCGAACACTTTAGTCCACCACTGATGTTTAGTCAAAGGTTATTAAAGAATCTGAAGCTTAAGTCAAACGTTTATTGAATCTTGACTCTTTCACGTCCCGCTGAGCTTCTAGAGATGTGTGAGCTCAGCATTGACAAGATGAGCACTGTGTTTGATGACACTAACATCTACGTCCTTCATATGATGTACCAGGCCATGGGCATCTGTCTTTTCATGGAGAATTATGATGGAGCAGTTAGATATGGAGAAAAAATCATGAAGCCCTACACGTAAGAACACACACATTCATGCATATATAATAATACATAAATTGTGTGATAATTATGTATATGCCAACATATTAATGTCTGCTTTTTATCTGTAGTGACCTTTACCCAGCATTCTCTTCAAATATTGCATCTATGTATCTGAAGATGGGCAGACTCTACATGGTTCTGGACAGGAAGTACACTGGCATAAGTGCCCTTCAAAAGGTACAAACTCCTCCAGAACTGGCCCTTATGTCATTCCAAACATGTATAACTTTCTCTTGTGGAATCTAGCACACAAATCTTACTTTTTGAGCATGACAGCTCCAGTTCACACTCATTGTGTGAAAGTATTTTTGTGTTCTATGGGAGAAAGTGTAGAAAGCCTTAAACTGTTGTGGTGCAAAGTGATGTGTCAGTGGTTGTTCCCAGTGCCAACACGGTGTTATATGGGTTTACAATGATGTAAGGGTATATGAGAGAGTAAATGGTTTATACTATGGATTCAAAAAATATATATATAACAACAAAAACCATAAATCTCGATTGACAAAGAGTATTCTAAAATGCACTCCAAGTTTGACTGTAATGGTCAGACACGATTACAGCGAGGAGTTAATTCCAAAAACAATCAATTATTTGATTCTTGATATTTTGAGAATCAAAACTCAACTCAAAATGTAACTTAATATATAAGTATTTTTATCTATGATTTATATTATGTTCATTTTTTTTGTTCCAGATAAAGTTTGTTCATACTAAAATAGTCTTTATAGATAATTTATTTTAGCGTCTATGACAATAAATGTACTTAAACTTATCTACAATGAATGTATCACTTTATTTAAGTAAGACTTTGACTGAATTATGTTGTTTCTGTAGCAGTGTTTTTTATTTGCCCCGATTAAACACACCTGGCATTCCATATTCATCTTATGTATAGTAATTCTGAAATACTAATCAAGTATTCTGAAGATCTCTGCAGCGTTCCACTTCATTTGCAAACTTCCCAAGCATTTCCTTTCGGGGGGATTCAGGGAAGCCTGTTTCACTTCATCAAGTGGGTGAGGGAGGTTTCTTTTGACAGACCCTTAACAGTTTATTGTATTTATATCAGTTTCATTTATGTATTTAGTTTTCTCCAGCAGACCAACTTTACCCAAATGCCTATGGAATGGTGCACAAAAAATATCATGATATAAAGTTATAAATAATAATTGCATTGGTTCCATCATTAGTGGCACTCAGAAGCAATGACGTACATCTAAGTCCACAAGACAGAGGGAAGTTAGCAAGAAAAGGGCATACAATTTTGAAGTGGAACAAGCCCAACATTAGCTAGTTCAGGTGCTTAATTAGAGTTAAAGCTGAAGTTAAACATGAAGGAGTTTGACACGTCTGTTTATTCTACAGTATGTTTTAGTGAGTTTAGTATGTTTAGTAACTTAGCTTGTTTCTGCTGGTTAATGTTGTCACATCTGAATGCTCAAAGAATTATCAGAGCATAAGACATAAGAACTAGTCAAATTTTGAATATTGAATTATATTAAAATAATGTTTTACCAGTGTCAATCAATTCAGTGCCTATTATTTTAAATACCTATTTTTATTCAAGCACTAACTCAAGATGAGTTACAGCCACACATTCAGAGTTGCGTGGTTTAGTGGTTCCTTGTCGGATTAACTCTCTTTCTGTCAATGACTACTATTTCGAAACATTTTGGTAAACTCACTCATCTTTGTGGTAGACCTTAACTTACATTTTTAAACGTACACCTTAAAAGTGCTAATTCTCTCCCAGGTTTTAGAACTACAGACAAAAGTATTATTTGTTTGTTTGTTTTTCTAAATGCCAGAAGTGATTGATAATTCTGTTTGTGTTACAGGCATTGGCCATCATGGAAGTTGTTCATGGAAAGGACCACACATATGTAACAGAGCTCAAACAAGAAATAAGAGGAGAATCATGTAAATAGTGTGTACTGTTTAATATTATACTTGAATTTCACTTTATTAAAGTAAACAAATGGAGAGACGTTGTTCAGTAACATGTTTAAGGCTGATAAAGTATTTCTGTACATGATAGAACTCAGAAAGAAGTGCAAGTGTAACAAGTGCACAAAAGGGGCAAACAAAATAAGTCATTCATATCATTTAAGCAGCTGGGCAACAGTAACGGCAGATATACAGACAAACAGAGCAAAGTTACCATAGCCATACAACAGTGCAGACATCCATACACACATCAGAAATCAGAGAAATGAACAGAGGGACAGGCACAAGAAGAAATCAAGCATGAAGCAAAAGAAAAGAGAGATCTTAAACAGCTATGCTTCATCTCGGCACCACACACATGATCTGGAAAACCTGAAGAGAAACAGACTGATAAAACAGTGAAACAACTATGGGAAATTTACTTAACCAATCAAATTTGAGGATCGGAACTGTATTCTGTATAAATAGTCTATGTATCGATGTCATTTTTGTTAACAAACACCAGAAAATATTATA
Organism: Oxygymnocypris stewartii; assembly: GCA_003573665.1. NCBI lineage: Eukaryota > Metazoa > Chordata > Actinopteri > Cypriniformes > Cyprinidae > Oxygymnocypris > Oxygymnocypris stewartii. The sequence continues at coordinate 816,938 of QVTF01019268.1, read as the reverse complement.
TATGTTTATATGTGTCTATGGTGTATGTGCTTTTGTTGCTGAGGTGTTTTTCCTGTTCTCACTCTACTCCCCAAGGAGCATAGTCTGGGGGTTATTTTTTTTCTCCTCACCTTCCTCATGTTATGCTGTATTTTCTTCAATTCCCTGTCTTCCTGTTCTGTCTACCCCCTTGTCATATATGTATGCTGTGTATGTATGGACAGGTTGATGGCTAATTTCGCTGGTACTTGTGACTAGTGACAATAAAGGGCTACTACTACTATAAATAAATTTGTTTTATATTGGTGGATGTTCGCTTTACTATTTGCCTTTATCTGTTTGTGAATATGATATTCCCAAAGTAATAAACCGGTTAATTAGCATTTTTAAGTGTTCTTGTGAATCAGACATGAATTTCTGCCATTTGCTCACACCAAACATGGCAATTTGACCAGTTAGCTTTGAGCAAAGTGACATTTCTGACACAGTAAAGTCACTGACCCAGTTTCTCTTGCTCCAAATTAAAGACGAAGAATATTGTTTTTATTTGTCACGTACACAATTATAGAGAGTATAACCAGCAGTGAAATGTGTTCTCTGCATTTAACCAATCCAAGTGCACACACTTGGAGCAGTGAGCCGACGTTGCGGCACCTGGGGAGCAGTTGGGGGTTCGGTGCCTTGCTCAAGGGTCTCACCTAAGTCATGGACAATTCCTGCCAGAGCCGAGATTCGACCCCACAACCTCGGGTTACAAGTCCGACGCGCTATCCAATAGGCCACGGCTGCCCCTAAAGACCACTATACAGTAAAAAAAAGATGTATGTAAGGTGACCAAACATGCCACTTCCTGAGGACGTCTGGTCATCTTATTTTAATAATGATTATGCATTATAATTACACAGTTTATATAATTACTACCAATTAAACAAGCCAATAAGTCAGTGGTCATTAATGCCTGCGAAGTGGGTGATACGAGAAGTGGCTGGTACTGAAAACTGGGATACTAGCATGCAACATCCGAAATGGTGGAATGACTTGAAAGACTACTCTGAAAATGGAGAGCAGTACATGGTTCTACAACACGACTTTTGCATGACATTGAATCAGAGGTAGACAAAGAAGATCTGGCCATTGACCGATTACGTGAACTGTTATCTGCAAAGGAGGAAACTCTGCTGGAGTTGGATATCAGAGTAGAAGAAGTGAAAAACACAGATGATATGGAGGATTCGTTTGTTGAATACAAAGTGTGAATCATCACTGTGAAAGCACATGTGCACCGAGTGAAACAAAGAAGCAGCACAGGCCCCTCACTGCATAGACAGTTAAGTTGCCCAAGTTGATTATTGAGAAGATTTTTTATATCAGTTTGAAACCGCTATTCACAAGAATGATGTGCTGAGCAAAATAGAGAAGTTTAATTGCTTAAAGACGTATCGGCGCTGCTTCAAATACAATTGTGGGACTGATGTTAAGAGACAGTAAATGTGATCACACAATCAATCTGCAGAATCGGTTCAGAAGAAAAGACCTGCTTATTAACATAAATATGACCAAGGTGCTAAATCCCAATAAAGAAATCTAATAACATCTGAGACAACTTTATGATGAATGTGAAGTACATATATGCAGCTCAGAATTGCTAGGTGTCGTATCAGAGGCATATAGCAGCTTGTTGTGCCCAGTTCTCTTACAAACGTTCCCAAACGACATTGCTCTCCAGTACATTCGACAGAGAGGAACCCGTGATGAATGGAAAGTCTCGGAAGTTACGGAATTCCTGCAGAAAGAGATTCTGAGCAGAGAAAGAACCATACATTAAGCCAGGTAATTCAAGAGACAGCCAAAGCTACCAGAAACCACTAAAAGACCATTTAAAAATGAAGCACAAAAGCACAACGTCAACACCTGCAGCAAACAAAACAGAACTGTATCCAGAAACTTGATATTTCTACACGAAAAGACAAACTGATGAAGATGGGATGATGCTTTGTGTGCCTTGGGCCAAAGAATATCACAAGATCCTGTACAACTAAAACGTGCTGTAATTTATGTGGAAGCCGACAGTCCTATATGTGAAAAGGGAGAGAAGGCAAGGCAAGTTTATTTATATAGCACATTTCATACATAGTGGTAACTCAAAATGTTTTACATAAAAGGAAGTGAAATAGACATTAAAATTAATAATAAAAAAAGGAATAAATATATATATATTTATATATATTATGAATTTAAAACAGTAAAAAAATAGAAAATGATTATACATAGTGCAGTCAGTCCGGACCTAGCAGAGTGCTCATTCAACAAATGCACAGCTAAACAGATGAGTTTTAAGTCCGTATTTAAATGTGGCTAATGTTTTAGCACATCTGATCTCTTCTCGAAGCTGATTCCAACTGCGGGCAGCAAAATAGCTAAAAGCAGACTCCCATAGTTTTGTGTGAACCCTTGGTGTGATAGAAATCCATCCAATTGTGATTTCTGTTGCCTTTCATACGTGTGTGAGCATGTATTGAACTCGAATAACATCTCAAAGTCCAGTAATTTCCTTTTCAGCAAGTTTAATAACAAATGTTACACGGTCAAAAATCTGTAGCGCTCCATTCTTGCATGAAACGAATTCTAACGATCCTTGCCGGAAAAAACATCAGCATCATTTTCAATAGTTATATGAAACATATTCAATTATTTAAATGCAACTATTTAACAGTTACTTAATCCAAACAATAACTTTCACATCTATATAAATAAACAAATACTTACATGGCTCTTACACATCCGGACCCTAATTGGTTGGGCAGATGACAAACCAATTATCATCGAAATATTCACATATTAAGAGCTGTTAAACTTAAAAATTTAAATAAGAAATGGCAACTCAGTTCTTTCACATTTCCTTTGTCTTTCTTCTTGACGATCCTTAGTTATTCTGCATACTTAAATTGCCTCCTGAATTAAACACAATTTGTTTACGGTCTCTCTAATTTATTTTTCTTGGTTTGTAGCTTCACTCAGCGTACAGCTCCACTGGAGTCTGGCAAGGTTTCTATTACTCTTCCCATTATCCATGAATTGCGTGGGGAAGAACGGTCCACCACCAACACCACATCACCTGGCTCAAAGTTCCTTTTAGGTCTTACCCATTTACTGCGCTCCTGTAGAATGGGTAGGTACTCGTGAGTCCATCTACTCCAAAACAAATCAGCAAGATATTGGACCTGTTTCCAGCGTTTTCTTGCGAATTGATCCTCTTTTTTAAAGAGATCTGGTGGTAGGTCTGTTTGAGTTTTCAACAACAGTAAATGGTTAGGCGTCAGAGGCTCAAGGTCATTTGAAATGTCTGATGCACTAGTTATTGGTCTGTTGCTAATGATGCTTTCCACATGACAGTGTGAAGACTGTCATCGTTGGTTGACTGTTCTTTTAAGAGAGCACTAAGTATCCTCCTTACTGTACGGATTTGACGCTCCCAAACTTCACCCTGATGGGAAGCAGCTCTGTTGAAGACCCATTTAATGCCTTTCTGCAGCATGGCATTTTCAATTTTGCTGTGATTCAGGTTGCTCAGTGCTTCTCGCAATTCTCTTTCAGCGCCAACAAAATTGGTGCCATTATCTGAGAGCATGACTGACACCTGTCCTCTTCTACTTATAAAGCGCCTCAAAGCGTTTATGCATGAGTCAGTGTCCAAGCTATCAGCTACCTCAATGTGCACTGCTCTAATTGTTAGGCAAGTGAACAACACTCCATACCTTTTTACAGTACTCCGGCCCCGTTTAACATCAAAGGGTTCGAAGTAATCTACACCCACGTTTGTAAATGGGGGTTTATCAGGTAGCAAGCGGTCTTCTGGCAGGCTTGCCATTTTTTGCTCTCCAACTCTTCCATTGAGTCTGCGACAAACTGAGCACTTGCATATCAGCTTCCGAATAGCTGAGTTGCCTTGTGGGATCCAGAATTTTTGTCTAAGCACAGATAGCAGGTAGTTTCGACCACAGTGCCCATATCTTTGATGAATGTCACTTAGAATGAGAGTGGAAATTCTTGAGTGCTTAGAAAGAACTATGGGATGTTTAGATTCTTCTGGCATGGCCGCCTTGTTGACCCACTCTTAATATTCCATCCTGAAGCACAGGGTCGAGCTTGTACAGTGGACTTCTTTTCTTAACAGGAACATTGTTTCTCAAAGCCTCAATTTCTTCTGAGAAGTGCTGTTTTTGACTGTACTGAATGAGTTGAATTTCTGCTTGAATTAGGTATTCTAGGCTCAATGACTTTCCTCTCACTGTTGATCTGTATTTTTGCATTTGATCTTGTAGAAAGGCTGCTTGTTTGTCTGGGTCTTTCTCTGATTGTGCAATGGATGATTTGAGTTGTTTCCTTGCTTTGCATAGTTGCAACAGTATTTCTTTGAATCTTAGCATCCATGTTGTTGCAATTTTTAATTGAAACCAGCCTGAATAGTAACCAGTTAACTTGCTCATAATGTCATTGCTTTCACTGACGTCGAGAACATTGACTTTGATTTCACCTTTGATTTCAGGGTCTTGTTCTGGAACTTGACTCGTTTGATCTGGTCTTTGTGGCCATTGATTTTCTAGTTTCAACAAAAAGTTAGGCCCTTTCATCCATGTTTCTGCTTGCACAAAATATTTTGCTTTAAGACCTCTAGTAGCTTGATCTGAAGGATTCTGTGATGATTTGACAAACCTCCACTGCAATGGAGTAGTAGCATCTCGTATTTGAGAAACCCTGTTTGCTACAAAGATTTTGAAGCGAGCACTCTCATTACCAATGTAGTTGAGCACTGTAGTGCTGTCTGTCCAGAAAACAGACTGCCGTAGTGGGATTTAAAGTTCTTGTCTTAGAACTTTATCCATTTTGGGGAGAACTTTGGGGACATAACCTGGCCTAGGCCTTAAAAAAGCCTTAACCAGACCCGGAGCAAACTCGGTGCAGGACTCGCTGACAGACAGAGCCTGCAAATCTCCCACATGCTTGAATGAGGCCAACGCCAACAAAAGTGTAGCCTTCAGTGTCAGAATCCTCACGGGAGCTCACTCAAGAGGTTCAAAAGGAGGCCCTAGCAACCCCTGCAGGACCACAGAAAGGTCCCAAGAAGGGAAACTCCCGAATCCAATACTGATACACATGCGCTTTTTCTTTCGTAACTGTTTACATTAACTTAAGACAAAACTGACAGTGCTCGTGAATCCTCACCAGGATGACCATTTTGACGTCATTTTGTGTGTATTTGGCCACTTAAGCGCAACAAGATTTGCTTTTTTGATTTGGTCCTCGCAGAGCGTGCATTGGATGTGACTGTGAGCGCACAGAAAAAGAGAGCACGAGTACCGAATGGCTTAAAAAGATGTGAAAATAATATATTTTTGTGACGATGCAACAATTAGGAAATTGACAATTCTGTCAACTGCACCGAAATGCGAGCTAATGTCTTGTAACGCAGCATGCAGCAGCTCTAGATGCGCCGATCTGAAGCGAAGGCAGGGCTGCCGGAGCAACGGGGGCGAGCTGGCATTTGACCCACCACTTTTCAAACTACTGGGGCACTGCCCCCCCCTAAAAATGTGCTTGGCCCCCCTTGTGCCCCCCGAACAGCGCAGACTGATCATAGTATAACATCTGGGTGCATTTAAAATCTCACACGCTACCGCTGATGTCATACATTAATCGGCAGCATAGCGTCGCTTTAAGTAGAACCTATGAGAAGAATACACCTACTCACTGTCTGGTTCACTGCCAATCAGTTCCCGAATACGATGCCATTGGATCAGAGTGCTGTCAATTGCACAGCTCAAAAATGAGAAGTGCTATTTCGCAGGCTGCAGACCACATCTCTGTTCATTGTAAGTATTATATTATAATTATAGGCCTGTTGAAAAGCTGTTGAAATGTTGAAAGCTCTTTAGAGCTTTGTGCTTATTTGTGTTGCCACGATGCACCAGCACTGCTTAAAATAGAAATCGTTATGTTACGTTTCTTCCTGTTGTTTCAAAGATTAAAGGCACAATCACTTTCCCAACTAGTCTGCAGTAACGGGGTGAATGCTAAAATGTGGGGGTTTAATAATGTTAGCGTTCTGACACTTGGAATTGTAAGATGTAGAATAGCAAACACCTGTTTGTATTGAATAAACAAACGTTTTTGCATGTAGTCTTACATTTTTTAGTTTAGTTTACAATGTCCAAGAACAGCTTCACATTAAGTAATTTTGTCTTTAATCAGATTATAATATTGCTGTTAAATATACAATTTGTCTAATATTGATCACTAAGTTATTTTTTTTTTGACATAATTCTGTGTAAAAAAAAACATTAAAAGGGTACAAAGTAAGGCACAGCAGCAATACAGTCAAGGTTTCTTCAAGAAGAAACCATGTCAAAGACAGGTAGATGAAGTGCAGTGAGGTGCAGTGCAGGTCATAGCCAATCCACCCGGCTGGGGCAAGTAGGCCAGCAAATTAGCAGCCCTGAACCTGGCAGCACAGGTCAGAGCCGGCCAGAGAGGACCACACCAGCAGCCATCTATCTGCAGCAACAGAACATGAGCAATTTTTACAAAAAAGTTCACTAGACACACACACGTCTGTTTGGACAATGAAAGAAGTTGAGAACAAGTATTGTCTGTTCAGTGGTTTTTATTTATAAAAGAGAGATGAGTTGTCCAGGCACTTGTGCAGTGCCCTTTTTATGTCATCTCACTTGTGTTGGGGCACATGACTTTTCCCATGGGACCCCCTGATTGGATCTTGGCCCCCCTCTGCCACCCAATTAAAAAAATCGTAGAATCACCCCTGCTGGCAAGGCGGCTATAAACGTGCGTGTGCGCTTTGGCTTTGGATGTGACTGAATGCATGAAACCGCCTCTGGAGCATGTAAGTACCGAATGGCTTAAAAAAGAGTAAAAGACGTGCAAATAATACATTTTTGTGACGATGCAACAATTAGCCAAGTGACAATTATGTCAACTGTTCCGAAATGCGAGCGAAAGTCTTATCGCAGCGCAGTAGCTCTCATAGCGCAGACACGCTGATGTGAAGCCGCTTTAAGAGAAAGTCAAAGAGAGAAGATGCAGTACTATCAGTAATAATAAATCACTCACGCTCTTTTCAAATGATTGATTTGATCGGATAGTCTGTGTGGATTTATTTACTCATCTAACCTACATGCTATATTGAATTAATGAGTGCAGGAATTTCACTCATTATAAACTTGAAAGCCGTGGGAATGAGTAATCTTACTCCTAATGCTTTGTGCAATCCCACACCGAAATTCAGGACCTGATTAAACACAATTCTATTATACTGAGAAGAATTACTCCCCTCCCCCATTCAACTGCCTCTGTAACGCTTTGTACCGCCACCTGTCGAGCAGGTCTGCGACCGGCGCCGCAAATGGCACTGGACCGGATGGCTGCTTGCCAGAGCTGGATATGTTTCCCCCTGTTGCAAGTCATGTGTATGGTATATGTGCTTTTGTGCTGAGGTGTTTTTTTTTCTGTTCTCAGACTGTACTCCAAATGGAGCATAGTCTGGGGGTTAAATTTTTTTATTTTTTTTCTCCTCATGTAAAAAGCTGTAATTTTCTTAAATACCCTGTCTTCCTGTTCTGTCTACCCCGTTGTCATATGTATGTTGTGTATGTATGGACAGGTTGATGGCTAATTTCGCTGGTACTTGTACTAGTGACAATAAAGGGCTACTACTACTACTACTAATTGCTAAATAGATTTCCATGACTTTTCCAAAATGTTCATGGTTTATTTATTCTTCCAAACTTTTCCAGGCCTGGAAATTGCTGTCTTAAAATTCCATGACTTTTCCAGATTTATCATGACGTACGAACTATGTTTATAAGTGGAATTAAACCTGGTATCACACAAAGCAAACACCAAGACACCGAGATTCTTTACAGCTTAATAAAATTAATTTCAAGAATAGTTGCTTTATTTATGTTCTCACTGCATTTGCTGTGGCACATAATATATTAAGTTTAAAATTAATATTGATAGCTCAAATTTTATAGTATAAAATTTAGCCCCACCATTTTTGGTGCCACCAGTGGTGCCACCCCTGAGAGAAGGTCAAAGAGAGAGGACTCGGTGCTGAATCACTCACGCTGTTTTCAATGACTGATTTTATCTGATGGCTTGTGTGAATTTATTTACTCATCTATATGCTATATTGAATAAATATTTTGCAGTAATTTCCCTCATTTTAAAGTTGAAAGCTGCGGGAATGAGTAATGCGATATATGCGCAATACTGCACTGAAATTCAGGACATAATTAAACGTAATTCTATTATACAGAGGATTGTGAAATAGATTTCCATGACTTTTCCAAAACTTTCTGGTGTTTTTTTATTATTCCAAATCGATACAGGCTTGGAAATTGCTGTTTTAAAATTCCATGACTTTTCCGGGTTTTTTATGCCTGTACAAACCCTTAATGTGACGATCGGGTGCGGGTCGGGGGCGGTTATCTAAATCAGACAAAAATATAGGCACGGGCGGTGGGCGGGTGGATTAATTTATGTGACGCTGCAGATTCGGGTGACGTTTTAGCTCAACCGCGCATCCCTGATGTGTACAGTTGAAACACCTTAAATAGGCTAACTTGTGTACACAAGAACCCAGAGCCGTGATTTTTGCTCCACACATGTGTATTATATTAGTGTTCTCCTTGATCGTGGGAAATGTGAAATGTGTTCATCTTTCTACTCCGAAGATATTGGCAGTTTTGTTTTCCCAAGGTGAGATTTTCATTTCACCATGTCCCCTCCACAATGAATATAGTATTCTTTCATGATTGTTAAATTTAACATATATTATTGAAAAGTTACTCTGTGCTCTAAAAATAGACATATTTTATGACATTATATTATGATTGGTTAATTAAAAATCATATGGTTTCATTGAATAACACTGTTAAAATACATAATTTATTACAAAATAAACGATTTACGTACATTAGGCCTACTATTATTACAAATGTCTGTAAAGGCAGCCAAAGGCCTGGTAATTGCTGCTGTTACACTTAATTGCTGCAGAGACACTTTGGTATCTGTCTACTCGAGCTACAAATGTAATATGTAAATAATATAATTTAATTACAAATTATTTATTTACTTTTATATTTTATTAAAGTTCTATTTTGATCCCGATTCCCTAAAAGGTCTTTTTTTTTACTTTACCTTTTAATTCCATAATATTTGACAGAGGGGGCACAACAATACAATTCTGCTTAGGGCACCTATTGCAGCGGTCCTGGACACTACACACTATATAGCAAAGCGGTTAAATCTAGGAATTTTTTGTCCTCATATGTGTGGTCTCTCATAGACTATTTTGACGATCTTATACGATTTTAAAAATCCTTTAGTGTGTACCCAGCATTAGTTACCATTAAGATCTCGATCACTCTCGCGCGTCTTGCGTCATTGGAGTCAGTGATCTAGAGGAGGCACGATTCAGTTCCCTCCGCGTTCACTCATTCAGCAAGCTGTGCGTTTTCTGGGAGCTTCTGGCAGGCTAGCAGCAGAAAAACACAGTCCTATCACTGGCCACAGTGGCCAGAAGAAATGGAGTTGGGGAAATTGAACCGAACCTCTGCAACCACACGGTAACGCCAGCGTCGATGAGGAGAGGACTGAAGAAGTAAGTTACATAAACAGGAACACAACCGCTTTAAATACATCGGATGTGTTTTATTATGCGCGCGCGTGTGTGTGCGTGTGTGCGTGTGTGTGTGTTTATAAGAGAGAGGAGGAGAGGATGCGCATGAGGTTTATATCTCATATAGTCGGACAGAATAAACGACATCCTAAATGAATATTAAAGGATCGACTTATCCGTGAATAATTTCCCATGATCAAAAGGCAGAGCAGTCGAATGGGTGGAGAGAGAGAGAGAGATAGAGAGAGAGATAGAGAGAGAGAATACCTGCAGCCTACAGAAATGGTTCATACATTATCAATGTGTTGCCTATAACGAACTGCATACATGGCATGCTCGAAACATATAATTTCTTATCACCTGAATATGTCTTATGTTAATTTGGAGAACTGTTCATAGTGTTTATACGAATAGGACATGACTGAATACAGATCTGATGTTTAGATATGTCTCTTTTAATAGACAACTTTTTTTCACAAAATAAAAAATGGTGCAGCTCATTTACATGCATATATGCTATCTTACACCTTATTTACAATATGCATTGCAGTTATTAAGAATATTAAAGGATTGTTCAGGTTTCAATACAAATTAGGCATTTAAATGATTTAACGCATTTGTTAATTGTTGATTATTTGCTGATGTTGATTTCCAAACATTTTACCTCATCTCTCCTTTTTAAAGAGAATTTACAAATAAAACGTAGAGCTTATAGATCTGTAAAAGCACTTACATTAATTTTAAAACATGTATTTCTTAAGGTATAACATCATTTTTACAGTAAAAGGGTTTAAGGCATATCTTTGTCAAGGCATTGAATCTGGAAAAATGGAATAAGTTAGTACTAGATTAATCATGTTATAATCCATTTTTGTTCATTCTTGTGGCTGTTTTATTAAAACAGTGAATATTTCAACATTTACACATCGCACCATAATTGTAAGTGCTTCACTGTATCCAATATTTTTGCTTTTTTTTCAAGTAATCTCAACATTATGCCACACATGCTGTCAGTTAATTTGAACTTGTACTGAACCCGGAGTATCCGTTACTAAATTACTAAAATCTTAACTCTGTTGTACTGCATGGTCAGATTGTGAGTCCTTGTGCATCAACATCCACCATGAATGTGTGTGTTAGCCAAGGGAGAATACAGTGTGATGTGAATCTCATTTTAAGAATGAAAACATGCCGTTTAAATCTGTTTATTAAAATACAGGTTTATATAACCCACTGCTTAAACTTTATTAAAGGTTGTTTAAAATTGCCTTACTCAAAAATTGAAAAGCACGTGTTTGTTTTTTTGTATGGCATATGCTTAAGCACCCTTATACCCCACATCTTTTGAATCAACAATCAGTGATTTAATCATTTGTGCATGTATTTTGTGTATTTTAGCCCTAATTTACTAAATGACTGCATGTACGAAATTTAGTTATTTTCAGTATTTCTGTTTAATGCTTTTATTTCTTATGGTTTTCAGCCGATGTCATGTGCATCTTTCCCGCAGATCATGCTGCTTGATGGCCTTAGCTGTCCATCAATGTTGAACTCCTTAATCAGGGTAGACACCATACTGAGATTTACATGGATGACTACAGGCTGTGAGAGACAGACTTACAGACTTTACAATTACATGTATACATGTCCTAGATCACAAGTATTTTCAAGTCTCGCAACTTTTACAGTAGTTTTACCAATAGTTTCTGTCTACTGAAAGAAAGTCTTTTAAAGACTATGTATCAGCTAAAGAACTGGCATGTTGTTAAATAACAGTACAATCCATTGAACACACTGTACTTAATTACAGCTTCATTTCAGTCCTTTCAAAAATAAAATATTGCACTACTATAACTGAGGTCTATAGTTTCTCTTCATCTCAGTCTACTAGAGAAGACTGATATACATTGCATTGAAATCACTAGATTATACGAAGTTTTAAAATGTAAAAATACATTTTTGGGGGTGCAGAGATTTGTAACTACCTACCTGCTCAGGATGACCTACCAGTAGTAAAATTTCTGTCATGACAACTCTGGGAGGGATTAGCATGGTAATGTAGAGGACAATATTAATGTGTTTGGTCTTGGCGGAATAGATCTGCTATGCTGCAGCTGCTGCGGCAGAGCAAGTACCGAGACTTGCTACTGTCAATACATCCAAAACATGCAGCTATGAGTATGCAAGAAATACTGCTGCTGCAAATATAATATATATGAATATACCCCATAAAGCAGTGGCGTTCCGTCCATATAAGCTGTGAATGCGCCGCATACCCAGGCCGTCTGAGAGTTTGACCTCATCATTTGAGATGTAACTTAAAGCTTAATAAAGAGTTGGGAATAAGTATGTAAAATTATTTATGAAATACAGCTGTAATTTTCTGTAAATTTACATCAGTGACAGAAGCTTCCGGGCGAGCGGATTGTCCACAGCCTTGGCGCCTCCGCTCTGTTTCTATAACTCGTCACGATTGTTGCACATTCTCAGTGATTTGCTGGTATGCAGCTGAATTCATGTGCAACGTAAGCTGTTCGCGAAGCGCTCGCCTAAGCAGAAAAATGTGCTGTTGCTGCCAGATCTCGATTGCCAAAAATGACATTTTGTTTGATGCAAAACTAACCTGACAAAATCTTTTTTGATCTTAATCTTAGCACTCAGCATACCCGGTTAAAAAAAGTCACCGCTCGCCACTGCCATATAGCATACATGATCATCTCAAAGCAGATCTATACAGGTGGAGCTGGGGAATGTGGAGGGTTTCTGAGGCATGCTGCAACTGCTGCAAGCACTAGCCAAGTTAATGTTAAGCAGCAAGCTCATTGGCTGCTGGCACAAAATAACCAATCAGCTGCACCATGTGATGATGTCATTGTGATGATGTCATTGAATTTTCAGATAGAGTTAGACCTATTGGACTGTGCCATCTAGAGTTTCATACCAGAACTTTAGATTTAACCTACAAACCGATCCCTAACACTGAGCCTTTGCTTCACAAGCCCTACAAGATTTTATGCTTTCACAAGCATAAGTGTGTAAGATAAACTGTCTACAGAATAATACGTTAAACGGGATAGTTTACACAAAAAAGGAAATTATGTCATTATTTACTCACCTTTGTGTTGACTTCATATGCGGGTGCAAACTAACCTTTTGCTACACAAGCCAATGCTTGGTGACTTGAGAAAATTGACTGGCCATAAATATTTTCAGTGGCCATGAAACTGTATTTGTATTAATTGATATTGTCAAATATCACCATTTTACCAATGGCGATTGTGACTCATTTATTATGTTTAGTGAGTGGTCATTTCTTTCTTCAGTGGAACACAATAAATATATTTTTAACTAGTCTATTTATGGTCTTCAACAAGCTGCAGAGAAAAGTGACCAAAAAAGGCCCTTTTTGCATGGACGATATATATCTTATATATGAATCTTATATATTTTTCCACAGATTCTGAGGCTTCGACCCGTACACTCTTAAAAGCATCACTTTTAGAGTCGAGTCTTAAACTGCATAAAATTGCCTCAAACAGCATGGGATGCAAGCTTTCTCACCCTCAAGGACTTGAGTCTCGTTGGTGAGAGCCTGTCCACACAAAGAAGCCTTCAAACATTTCTTTGTTTTTTGTGTCCATCGCATACAGCAAATGACTTGTTCACTTACAGATCAGAACCGAGCTGATGATATTTTCACCAGTTCTGTGGCTGCATCACAACTCACAAGCAATCTATGGTTTAAAGCAGTGGTTTTCAATCATGGACCTGGGGACCCACTGCACATTTTGTAGATCTCTCTCATCAGACAAACTAAGTTCAGTTTGGAGTTCTCTACTAATGAGCTGATTATCTGAATTTGAATCAGAAGGGAGACAAATGTGCAGAGCAGGATTGAAAGCCACTGCTTTAAAGGGGTCATATGACGTTGTTAATAATAACATTATTTTGTGTAGTTGGTGTAATGCAATGTGTATATGCGGTTTAAAACACATTGTTTTCCACAAACTGTACATTATTGTTGCTCCACTATGCTCCGCCCTTCTGAAACGCGCCAATTTTTACAAACCTCATCCTTCTGAGAAGCGAGGTCTGCTCTGATTGGCCAGCTATCCAGTGCATTGTGATTGGTCGAATACCTCAAGCGTGTGATGGAAATGTTACGCCCCATACCTTATTGTGATGCCCTGTCCCGGCTTGATGAGACAAAAACAATAAAAGCCCTCATAAACGAGGCATTTTTTGCATCTAGTGGGGACATAATTACTGATTATAATGACTTATACTGTCTTTTTACGAGTCGCATTGCGCCTCGTAAACATTACCATGTCTGCATTTGTGATCGGAGAAACAAAAAGCACTACTCTACACTGCTCAAAACTCGCGTTTGAATAGTCAGTGCCAAACTCTTCATATATGAAAATATACAGTCATAAGCGTCAGACAGGCCTTGCAAAGTTGGAATTGCCACACTTTATAGAAACAGCCTTTGTCTACAGCTGGCATTGTGGGCTAACGTTACTCTTCCAGTCTCAGGTAATAGTCGTTAAATGTGCTGAACACACTCTAATATTTGGGTTGAACTGTTCTGGAACAGCGTTGTAAATACAACTAAACCACTGATTTCTAGTTGTGTCCTCTTTTGGAAGCCCAAACAAAGTACTTTCTCTTTCACAACGAAACTCTTTCGCATCTCCAGGACATGGCGCCGGCGGCAGCAACAATACTACAGAGAGAATACAAATAAAACCCTCTTTCTTTGCGTTTGGGTGGTGTAAAGGCAAATCTTCCCACACAGTGACGTAGATATGTAAGGGCATTCTTGGAGTGTTACAAGCTGATTGTGCATAGATAAGATCCCTGAAGTTGAAAAGACTAAAGACTCAAAACCAAAGAGATATTCTTTATCAAAGTTAAGACTCTGCCACGCCCTCCTAAAACGGCTCGTTTAAACACTCCCCACATGTCTACTTCACGATGTGGAAATATTTGCGTAAGGAGTTTAGAGCTGCAACAACTAATCGATAAAATCGATTATTATCGATTACGAAAATCATCGACAACTATTCTCATTATCGATTAGTTGGGTCTGCCCACAGTGCACGTCCAGCTTCAGCCAGTTGCTCAAATTACAGCACTGAATAGCATTTCTATCACAAAATGCATCTAAAAATAGTGGAGGAAACCGAATGAGATGCCGCAGGAGAAGTACATGATCCAAGCTGCCCACAGGATGATAATTCTTTATTTTGAGCTTTAAGTTAATGCATTAGTGTAAAGGCTTGCCCTGTCAGGCGCTGTGACATGCGTGTGCGTCCTCAAAACATATCCATTGCACTGAATGATCTGTTGTTGAAAGTTAATTTAAGGTTTAAAAGTCAACATGCAGTGTGTATATTTTATGAGAGTATGAACTTTAAAGGGATAACAGCATGTAATTGTCTGAATATAAATATGAGATGCTCCATAACCGCCTTTTACAGGATAAAGAAATGACAGTAAAACATGACTGTGATAAAAGTTCCTGCAGAACATTCCTCTCACACCGAGTCTTTATTATCATTTACATTTTTAAGAGTAATGTATGACGATTGTATGACAATTAAGTACGGCGAGAGAAAGCATTTGGAGATGTCCGCTCTCTGTAGCTCTCGCGGTACTTTGATGACGCACACGCACCGATCGGTCTAGCAGCGCTGCTTCAAGTCAAACACATCTAAGCAGTCTTCAGAGAAAGCATCATGTTGGCACGCTGCTATGTTGCCAAGTCCGCAGTTTGCCGCGGGTTGTTTTCGTGTCCGCGGGTCATTCATAACATGCAGAATTGACGCGCTACATGTAAACGATATCCGGGTTGCCGGGTTCTCCTGTAGTGGGCGGAGCTAATGCGCAAACGGCAATCTCATTGGCCGGTGCTCACCTATCATCGCCCCTGTTTTGATTTCAGCGAATCAGTTCGAGCGAATGCAGACGACCTGATTAATATTCATGAACCCAGCAGCTCAATAATCCTTAGTGCGTTTTATATGGTTATTAATAGTAGAATTCGTGGTAGTTTTGTCATGTTATCAGTATTATTTGTAGGTTTTTTTCCACCTTTTTTATAGGAACACTAAATGACAAACAATATCTTAAGCACCACCACCAGTCCTTAGTTCAGACAACATGGCAAATATGCATTCATGCATATACATGGTTATACTAAAGTTCTATCATCATATAATGCTAAATTATCATACTATCATATTATAATGATAGTATGATAGAAATAGTTTGACTGAAATAATTAATTGAATTTGATAGGTGTCTCTCACATTGTCCCACAGAAACATTAAAATAGTGTAGATTAGTGTAATGTTTTATAATAATAATTGATTCTATTTGGTGACCATTTAATTTAATTTAACATATTTAATATTGGGACATCCAAGTTATTTGACATATTTTAACTTTGTTTTTGTTTTTTTGTTTTAGTAACAATAGTTACTTTCCCTGTTTAATTAGTTTCTTTTATAACGATATACCTCGTTTAGTATTTGTGAGAAGTAACTAGTAATATAACTAATTACCTTTTTAAAGTAACGTGCCCAAAACTGCATACTATACAATGATTTATTGTATGTCTTTGATTAATAATGAATATGAAGAGCTTTAAATCGCATATTAAATCGTTTTGCCCAATAAATGACAACAACATTTTTTTTTGACAGATTCCTAAAATATTTGTTTTCTCTTTATGACAGGTGGTCTAATAAATTAAGCACTGTATGTTTTCATAGCATTCAGTTTGTTTGAAGGACATTGAGCAGAATGTGGAATAGTTTGTTTTTTGTCAATAAAATAAAATAATTTTATTTAATCCGATTAATCAAAATAATAATCGACCAACTAATCGATTATCAAAATAATCGTTAGTTGCAGCCCTAAAGGAGTTGTTTCAGTGACCGCAGTAGTGTTGATGCAGCCGTGTCAGGGAGAAGCTGTGTTTCTAGGTGAACGCAAACGCACTTTATTTGGCCTTCTGAAAGTAGATGCAATTAGGAATCATTAAGATTACTTACAACAGGACAGCAACGCATTTTATGGACGACTGTTTCGTGAACCTAGGAGAGGAGGTAATTCTGACTTTGCTATGACAATCCGGCGCTTCTGAACCAGCAACATTTTGTTATTAGTTTAATTATTTGACTGTTCAAATGTGGAGTTTTGCGCGTCTTGTCGTGTGTGTGTGTGTGTGTGTGTGTGTGTGTGTGTGTGTGTGTTTGTGTGTGTGTGAGAGAGAGAGAGAAAGAGAAGGTCACATCACAGCGGAGTGTACAGCGCGTCTTAGTCTCGGCTTGTGTACAAACACGAGCATCATCGCTGTCTGTCACGTGACTCTGTTCCCCTCTCGGGCTTGAACTGATGGTAAAACTAAGGACATTATAAACTGTCTTTACTTTCATTTTTAAAGGTGAAGCTTGCGATTATGGAAAGGGGCGTTACATTTCCGACGCGGCTTGTGGTGTTCGGCCAATCACAGTGCACTGTGTCAGTTGGCCAATCAGAGCAGACTATGCTTGTCGGAAGGAGGGACTTTGTAGAAAACGAAATGTTTGAGAGAGGCTGGGCATAGAGGACCTACAATAATGTACAGTATTTGAAAAATAATTAGGTTTTTTAACATTAAAGCAGGACAACATATTCTGTTACACCAAATACACCAAATAATTATATTTAAAAAAGCATCATATGACCTCTTTAAATTAGCCATTTTAGGTGAGCGTGGACGAGTCATAACTTTTATAAAGAATATCTCTTTACATCTTATCTATGCACGAACAGCTTGTAACACTCCAAAGAGAACGGAAAAATTGAAATCGCATCATATGACCCCTTTAAAGCCATTGGTGTTTGGTGATGAGTTTTTGGCTCAAGGTCTGCATTTAAAGTCACACCAGAGGTGTTCAGCTGTCTTTCTGCAGACCGGTCAAGTTCTTCCACACTGACTGAATCATCATTTCTCTCTGATTCTTGTCTTATACACAGAGACACGGTCATGTTAGAATAGAAAAGAGTTCTGTCCAAACTGTTGCTATAAAATTAGAAGCACACAATTCCCTAGAATATCATTATATACTTAAACATTAAGATTTGTATTCATGGAAATTACTAAAGTAGTCAAACCTTTCATTAGAAGGGGGACCCAGTACTTTTGGCAATATAGTGTATATTGTGCATTTTGTATCATGTAATAAATCTCTGTTGATTCTGAACACCTTTGTCTCAAGAACCACTGCTGTCAATCAAATTGTTTGAATTATTCAAGATTATTAAAAAAATAACTACTTTTGCTTAACCTCAAAAACCTCTTCAGTACAATTCTCTGGACTCTCTAGGTAAATAATTATAAAAAGAAAATATAACTTTACAATTTGGTTAGCTATACACTCACCGGCCACTTTATTAGGTACACCTGTTCAATTGCTTGGTAACAGAAATTGCTAATCAGTCAATCACATGGCAGCAACTTAATGTATTTAGGCATCTAGATGTGGTGAAGATGACTTACTGAAGTTCAAACCGAGCATCAGAACGGGGAAGAAAGGGGATTTAAGTGACTGAACGAGGAATGGTTGTTGGTGCCAGACGGACTGGTCTGAGTATTTCAGAAACTGCTGATCTACTGGGATTTTCACACACAACCATCTCTAGTGTTTACAGAGAATGGTCTGAAAAAGAGAAAATATCCCGTGAGCACCAGTTGTGTGGATGAAAATGCCTTGTTGACGTCAGAGGTCAGAGGAGAATGGACAGACTGGTTAGAGATGATAGAAAGACACCAGTAACTCAAATAACCACTCGTTACAACCAAGATCTGCAGAATACCATCTCTGAACACACAACACATCGAACCCTGAAGCAGATGGGCTCCAGCAGCAGAAGACCACACCGGGTGCCGCTCCGGTCAGATAAGAACAGGACACGGAGGATACAATTCACACAGACTCAACAAAACTGGACAATAGAAGATCGGAAAACGTTGCCTGGTCTGATGAGTCTCGATTTCTGCTGAATTTGGCTTAAAGAACATGAAAGCATGGATCCATCCTGCCTTGTCTCAACGGTTCAGGCTGCTGGTGGTGGTGTAATGATGTGAGGGATATTCTTGGCACACTTAGTACCAATTGAGCATCGTTTAAACACCAGTCTACCTGAGTATTGTTGCTGATCATGTCCATCCCTTTATGACCACAGTATATCATCTTCTGATGTACTTCCAGCAGGATAATGCACCATGTCACAAAGCTCAAATCATCTCAGACTGGTTTCTTGAACATGACATTGAGTTCACTTTACTCAAATGGCCTCCACAGTCACCAGATCTCAATCCAATAGAGCAGCTTTGGGATGTGGTGGAACGAGAGATTCACATCATGGATGTGCAGCCGACAAATCTGCAGCGACTGCGTGATGCTATCATGTCAATATGGACCAAAATCTCTGAGGAATGTTTCCAACACCTTGTTGAATCTATGCCATGAAGAACTAAGTAAGTTCTGAAGGCAAAAGGGGTCAAACCCGGTACTAGCAAGGTGTCCCTAATAAAGTGGCCAATGAGTGTAAGAGTGTCATTTAGAAAATGTGCATGGCCAGATATACCCAAACACCGACAATCCTGAACAAAAACTCAGGATTTCACAAAATTAGGTGAGCACATGCAGCATATGATTCTAATGAAGCATGCCAACTTTTTATGTATATCGTACTATAGGTGGCGCTATAACAGCCATAAATGTACAAATAAATATGTTATTTCCATGGCAAATTATCTGGAATTGATAATAGTCTTTTTAATCATTGATTTTGGTGGTTAGAAGCTTGCTAAATAATGCGTAATGTCTTTTTTCATACATACTTTAAATGCATTGAAGCACATGAACACCGGAAATCACTGCTAGATTCGCATAATACAAAACTTTGGCAAACACTAGTAGTACTAGGACAACAAATAAGAGAGAGACACAATGCACCCATACATGTAACAGATAAGAAATGATACCAACAAACTCATCCTTTAGTTGGGGACACTTCATTTCCAGTAAAAACCGTCGACTTGATTGCACTGATATTATTTTCTGAACTAACTGAACTGAGCCGGAGGATGCCATCTCTGAATTAAATAATGAAATGCCTTCAACTGAAAATTTATATTTTGATATTGTGCAGTTGCTTTGACACAATTTGTATTGTTAAATGCGCTATATAAATGAAGGTGAATTGACTTGAACTTTAGAAATTTTTATTAGATTAACTTTTTTACCACCATTTTGTGTCCATTGTTAAATTGAGAACTCTAGAGTTGGAAATGTACACTGATAATTTTGAAGCAATGATACTAACAAAATTCAGTTCAATGATAACATGTAAAATTGCTTTATTTTACTGACTCTCATATAATTAATCTGACTGAACTAAAGTTTTTAATATGTAAATGTCATGGTTCTGTCACTTTTGGTCCGGTTTATGTTTAGTTTGGTGACAGAGCCCTGATTCTCCTATCGTCTTGTCTTTGTGCGAGTGTGTGGTTTCGAGTTCACACAGGCCATGCACTCTTTCCTTGGCGTGATATGTTGTATGTTTGTAAGGGTGTAAATTTAATCTAACAGGAGGGGGTACAATAAACAAAATTTCACAAGCAATTTTTGAAGGGGAACACAAATAATACAGCCAAAATTGTACTTGTAAGGACAGATGTGTACATGGCATGGAGACCGTGTTTAAATATTAGTTTGGTTCATAGATTCACCACGTGGTCATATTATAATTATTAAAGTATTTTGCGTCCTCCACATAGTATTTTAGGTTTCGTCTGGGACTGAGGATGTCTCTTATTCAATTGCAGCAAGCTACTTCTACCCAACACATTGGTAGGTCTACAATATTAGCCTAATATCAGTTCACACTCAGGTTTATCGCAGTGTTATTTTGTAGTGGGTGACTTACTGTCCAACAAGCTACGGTATTAAGCTAAGCAAGGTAACCTTATAATCACTCATAGAAAAATACATTGGATATCATCATTTTTTGTAATGACTAATTTATTTATGATCCAGCATCATCTGTATTAAAGAGGAATAAAATAGCCTTGACAGCCTACTTACACATAACTACTGAAGCACTCTGTTCTCTCCACCGGACTCGTGTTTGTATCGATGAGGAAAAAGAGGGAAGCAGGCAGTGGACCAAATCACTGTGAGATAAGGGAGGGGGACTCAAAGCGCTTCTACACTTAAAACGTGTTTTGCATTTATATTGTTACTACTTACACAACTTTTTTAAGTATATTTCCTTTATATTATTTAAAATACTCAGTGGTTTGTAAAAAAAAAAAAAATCCTCATCCCTCAGAAGGGGGGGGGGGGGTCCTGATGCCCCCATCCCCCCGCTATTTACACCCCTGGTTTGGAGTGTGATTTTCAGATCCTAGAACTTCTGTCAGTTCGGTCGGGGTTCAGACATTCATGCTCTGTTTGGCTTTGTTTTGAGCACATGTGTTGAGTATTCATTCTCTCACCATGCGGTCTTGTCTTGTGCCTTTTTTTTTTCTTGAGTCGTGTTTGGTTTAGCATACAGCTTGTGAGTGGTCTCATTGACCTTGTGTTATGTTTTGTGTGAACAGATGGCTTTTGTGTTCATTTCTATTCTTGAACACTCTTGTTAAGTGATCATTGAATAACTTGTCCACCGATACGGTCCTTATCCAGCCCAGATGGTCACTACAGTCACCAGATCCAGTCCATATCCAGATCAGATGGTGGATCAGCACCTAGAGACAACCTCTACAGCCCCTACAGCCCTGAATATCAGCGGAGTCTAGGACACGTAGATGAGACATATCCCCAGTGAGGACCCCGTCACCTAGACAGCCATTGGGAAAAGACCCCTGGAACCAGTTGAGCCCTTACAATCTGACTTTGCTGCAGTTAGAACAAACTACTAGTTCGTCTGGCCAGAGGAGAACGGTTTCTCCCAAGGTTTTTTTCTCCGTTCTTTCACCAATCAAGTTTTGGTTCCTTGCCGCTGTCGCCTCTGGCTTGCTTAGTTGGGGACACTTAATTTCCAGCGATATCATCGACTTGATTGCAGCGTTAAAGTGTTAAATCTTGTCATTTTACATTATTGACACGCTATTTTCCTATTTTGATATTGTGCAGTTGCTTTGTTACAATTTGTATTGTTTAAAGCGCTATATGAACAAAGGTGACTTGACTTGACTTGTCCACCTTTGTTATCCTCACTGTTTTCTTTCCTAATGATCCTTTCCTTGTGTTTTCAGTCCTGTGATAATTTGTTGTCTTTAATACCCTTGTGTTCGGTGTCCTGCCCCATTCCTTTGGGGTAGTTTTGTTTCTTTTTTTAAATGTTATAAAAAAGATAGGTAAATTTGCACTTATGTGTACCTTGTTGGGAAAGTTCTCAAATGAAATAGTTTATGCCCAGGACTACAGTTCTAGATAGCTGTATGCAACATTTCGGTGTGATAATCCAAACAAGACGCACAAAGAAGAAAGTTCACAAAGAGTTTTAATAAACAAGGGACAAGAAGCAACACATTACCATAATCAAGATCCAACATAGAACAAAGAGAGGCTTAAATGCACAGACAAGTTTATCAAAAGAAACTGAAATATGTGCATACTAATTAGAAAGCATAGAAACGAATAACTAAAGAGAATGGAGGCAAACAGACACAATTAAAATAAGACAAAAAACAGAATTGAACATACCTGTTACAACACCTTCATCAGAAGATGAAGAGTCTTGTTTTTATGGCACTGGGTTTGCCAAACACTCCATATTAGTTGGGACGTCCCGTATATTTGGCTTAAATTAT
Source organism: Oxygymnocypris stewartii (assembly GCA_003573665.1). Taxonomy (NCBI): domain Eukaryota; kingdom Metazoa; phylum Chordata; class Actinopteri; order Cypriniformes; family Cyprinidae; genus Oxygymnocypris; species Oxygymnocypris stewartii. The sequence continues at coordinate 794,385 of QVTF01019268.1, read as the reverse complement.
GTGTCCCATATGTGAACTCCCTTGTCCCGTTTCTTGACGACTAACATCTGACTTATACAACAGCAGCAACCGACACCTGTCATCATCCAATCACAGCCACCCTCACGCATTATACAATGAGTAAATCACAAAACATAACATAACTGTTCGAGGAAGGCTGGAATCCTCTGCCGCCTGGTCGCTTCCGTCTCACAGCAAGTGGCGCTCATGCTAAGACCAATTCCATCCGTGTTTTGACTTCAGTAATTCAGTTTTGCCAAATACAAACAACGTGATTCTTTTTATATGTCCAACATCCAACATTAAATTTTATTATTTGAGTCCCAGTAATATGGAAAATAGCAATAAATTAATTTTCTGATGTCACTTTATGGTTTTAACTTTTGTAGTTATTTATTGTTATTTTCTTTTTGCATATGGAAAGGTAGTGTTTCTGCAGCTCAAACAAGTGTTCCTGAAGTAGAAGTATGACTGCCAAGGTCATAGGTTTGAGTCTAGAAAATGCATGAACTGTACTATGAATGCAGTATAAGACGCTTTGGGTACTAGTGTTTTATAAACATAAAATAAAGGTTACGATTAATCACATTTGTTTAAAAATGTCAAATGTAAGTAATGCAGTTAGAGCATTCATTCAGTTTGACATTACAGTTTTATTCTGTGCAATTTTAATGACTTGAAATAAGAGCACACTTACAAATTCCGTTTATCAGTAAATTACTGCTGGACTACTGATGTGAATGATAATACTGATGTGCGTATAATCTTATATTATGCTTTTCTTTCTTTCTTTCTTTCTTTCTTCTGTTTGTTAGTGGCTACTCCCGACCTCCTTGATCCTAAAACAGCCAATCACAACTCCAAACCATGCCTGTCGTTCTCAGCTCAGCCTGTGCTGCTGAAGTCTCGAGATGACTTTGAGCCACGTGTGACTGTGATGCGCTGGAAAACAGTGCTGAGCGTCTTCCTGCTGGTGGTACTGTACTTGATTATCGGAGCAATCGTGTTTAAAGAGCTGGAACAGCCTCATGAGATGGCCCAGAAACTGGCCATCCTGGTGGAAAAACTGGAATTCCTTGAGCAGCATCCATGTGTCAACTCATCAGACCTGGAAAACTTAGTGAAGGTGAAACAGCTGACATGCACACAAACCCAATATTGGATAAAACACATGTTGGGCTGCTTGGGTTACACTTTTTATGTTTCTTAATTATCTGTCCCAAATGTAAGTTTATACTGAATTGATGCTGGGTTCATTTTACTGATTATTTTAATCTTTAATATAAGAGCATTTGCTTTATTTTTATTGATGAAAATAACATTTACTGGCCTGTCTGATCCTGGGCTGCGTTTCCCAAAAGCATCATAAACCAAAGGTTTACGGGGAAAGAAAGAAAGAAAGAAAGAAAGAAAGAAAACACTTTTTCGCTGGAGAAGCTTTGCCTTCTGTTATAGACCCAAACATTAAAGTTTGCCTCCGGTCAAACCAGTCTGATGATCAATCATACTAAACTGCTTCCATTACAATCAATTGTCAATACTACAAGCGTGTGAATGAAGCTTTGTTGATTAAAATAAGAGCAGGTATTTTGATGGGAGGAGACATTTAGAAATATTTGGAAATATTTTAGATTCCAAATAAATGCAAATGGTTTGTTGGTTGAAGAAAATGTCCCTTTGTGTATAGAAAGTGGCACTGAAACAAAGGATAACTTCAAACTCTTTTGCTAGACTTGAAATGAAATAAAATGTGCTTACAATCATAAGAGAGGGGTCTCAACCACCACCAGTGTGCAGCATCCAGCTACAGTACAACGGCGCCAGTGCGCTCACCACACACCAGCTACAGGTGGAGAGGAGAGAGAGTCATAGAGCCAATCAAGTGTATGCGCTCACCACACACCAGCTACAGGTGGAGAGGAGAGAGAGACATAGAGACAATCAAGTGGATGCTCTCACCACACACCAGCTACAGGTGGAGAGGAGAGAGAGACATAGAGACAATCAAGTGGATGCTCTCACCACACACCAGCTACAGGTGGAGAGAGAGAGTCATAGAGACAATCAAGTGTATGCGCTCACCACACACCAACTACAGGTGGAGAGGAGAGAGAGTCATAGAGCCAATCAAGTGTATGCGCTCACCACACACCAGCTACAGGTGGAGAGGAGAGAGAGTCATAGAGACAATCAAGTGTATGCGTTCACCACACACCAGCTACAGGTGGAGAGGAGAGAGAGAGTCATAGAGACAATCAAGTGTATGCGCTCACCACACACCAGCTACAGGTGGAGAGGAGAGAGAGTCATAGAGACAATCAAGTGTATGCTCTCACCACACACCAGCTACAGGTGGAGAGGAGAGAGAGTCATAGAGCCAATCAAGTGTATGCACTCACCACACACCAGCTACAGGTGGAGAGGAGAGAGAGTCATAGAGACAATCAAGTGTATTCGCTCACCACACACCAGCTACAGGTGGAGAGGAGAGAGAGTCATAGAGCCAATCAAGTGTATGCGCTCACCACACACCAGCTACAGGTGAAGAGGAGAGAGAGTCATAGAGCCAATCAAGTGTATGCTCTCACCACACACCAGCTACAGGTGGAGAGGAGAGAGAGTCATAGAGACAATCAAGTGTATGCGCTCACCACACACCAGCTACAGGTGAAGAGGAGAGAGAGTCATAGAGCCAATCAAGTGTATGCTCTCACCACACACCAGCTACAGGTGGAGAGGAGAGAGAGTCATAGAGCCAATCAAGTGTATGCTCTCACCACACACCAGCTACAGGTGGAGAGGAGAGAGAGTCATAGAGCCAATCAAGTGTATGCTCTCACCACACACCAGCTACAGGTGGAGAGGAGAGAGAGTCAAAGAGCCAATCAAGTGGATGGGGATTATTAGTAGGCCATGATTGACAAGGGCCAGTGGTGGGAATTTGGCCAGAACACCGGGGTTACACCCCTACTCTTTACGAGAAGTGCCATGGGATTTTTACTGACCACAGAGAGTCAGGACCTCGGTTTAATGTCTCATCCAAAGGACGGTCTTCACAACAATCATCCAAGGTACCTTTCCAAAGGTAAGTTATGATACTGTAATTTTTTCCATGTTTTTGAATACCAAATAGAATTACATTTTTATTAAATTCACTGAAAGACAACTAAGATGCCAAAATAAAGTAAAATGTGGATGTAATCTGCAGCTTGATTGTATGTATAGTAGTTGAAGAATTAGCTAAAACTCAGCTAACTATGCTAAAGTTTGCATTTTGTATTTAAAATACTGTTGATCAGCTAATACTAAGTTAGCTGTAATTAATAATGGTAGTGTGACAGAGTAATGCTAAATATCAAGTTCAAAATGGAACACATTATTATAATTGTACATGACACATAGTGAATTAGCTGTTTTTAAATATGTAGGTAATGCTATATTATATCTATACTATCAATACTGTTGTTGTACTGGTAAAAACAATTATTTGGGTAATAATCTGTAATTAAGTAATGTCAGTAATGACACTGTAAATACCAAGACATATATATTATGTGTATTTGACTATGTATTTGTTGCGTTGATTATTGTACAGCAGCAATTAATTCTAATTGTCTGAAAAGTATATTTTGTTCTTTTGCTTACATGGCTTACAGGCATGGCTTTTTGTGTTTATTTATGTTTATTTTCTTGTTTTACAGAACGGCCGTGCATATAGTGTTGGTTCATCTTTGGCTGAGTGAGAGAGCTGTCCATGCTGAGCAAATCAGCACAATTTATCCTCCTCTGAAAGGCAATGCCACCCTTCTCAATAAAATCACCTCCACAAGGCAACAGAGAAAAGAGAAGGGTGAAGGTAGCAGCTCCCTGAAGACAAAGGCAGAAGCTGTAGCTTTCTGTGCAACCAATAAAAAGTCAAATGCATGCACTACATCTAGTTGCAGTGGTGGTATTGGCATGCTGAAGAACTACCTCATCTTGCTGCTGTGGTTCAGAAGTTTCTCTGCATTCCTAAAAGAAGTGTTCCATCAAAGAATGTATTTAGTGCATGTGGAAAAACAGTTATTAAACCTTTATTAAGAGGACAACACTGAAATGTGCAACCTGTTTTTCAATTTATTTTTGTAATGATCAGAAAGGACACCATATACCAAGATAAAAACAGCAAAAATCATGTTGTGTCATATCATAACCTACATGCCTATATACAACAATCACATTCAGGGACAACAATTACTGGAAATGTAAACTGGAAATGTGTGGTTGTTTCCACAGTTGCTAAGAACAAGTCCCTCGTCTTTGGTATTTTTTACCATTGCCCACAATATCTTCATCAGAGTGATACTTTATGTGACTTTGTATTGGCTTTTCCCTATTTGTTGAAGAGAGACAGGTTACTAGATTCAATAAAGAAACTGTCCATGTATGGCAATGCATGAACACCCACAATGTCTGCGTTGAATGTAATTTGCATGGCATGGTTTGTTTTGGGTTGATTTTGAGTACTGTATTTTAGAGAGAGCAGTAGTGCCATTTCAGTGGTGATTGCACTTGCTTAAACCAGTCTGTGCCTGCTTAGTATAATATGAGTATTTTTGTGCTAAAATAAAAAATGTTTAGTCAATTGTTGCTCAGACAGGTTCAACAGGTAATTCTACTGTGGCTTTGTTTGGAGCTATTTTCATTTAAATTCAGACATCAGTGTACAAGGAAAGGAGATAAGCTAAGTCATTTTATACAGCGCTTGGGTTTAAGCCTTCTTTCCCTTTGTTGAGACTAAGAAAGCTCACAGATGTGTTCTTGTTCTATTCACTCTCACACACACACACACTTCACAGACATTTCAGTGCTTGCTTAAGTGTGCTGCTGATTGCTACTTGAAACAGCGCACCTGAGGCTCTTTGCCCTTCGTGTGTTACAATGGAGCTTTCCGTGGCCCTGATCACCTCCATCATTCAGCAGTGTACTGTACCTAAAAGCTCAATCACAGAAGTATACTTAGGTTTTTTGTGGTTTTTTTACACAAAAGCTAGCATAGACTGAAAGAGGATTTACTTTCCATGGTGCTGGTGGAGTGATTGATGCAGGCTGATTACAGGAGATAGGTGTAAATCTGTATAGAATAGAGACACCTGAATATTGATGGGGTAAACTGCATGTCTCACACATGGCAGAAGTGTGCATATTAGTGGAATATTTAGATATTTTATGCAGACTGTCAGGATTGTGGACTATCGTGTGTGTTTTTGCTCCCCATGTGCTCCCAGTTTCTGTCTCCCGTTCATTATGTAATTTGGTTCAGGTGTGTCTACCACGAGGGAGCAAGCCATGGACGGTGTGAGCCGTTGGGTTTGTAGACCCAACAGCTCCATCTTGTCTTCTAGCTCCTTCGTCTCCACCGTCACCTGTTGATCCATCAGCTCCCTCGTCCCTCCGGCTCCGCCTTGGTCGGCAGTCGACCCGCCATCGCTTCTGGACTCCTCTCCTCTGGCTGCGCCTCGTTGCTCCATCCCACCGGCTCGTTGGGCTCCTTCATTCCGCCAGCTCCACCTTTGCCCTCAGTCGCTCCAGCTCTGCCGCGGATCTCCGCCTCGGTTGCCAGAGCCCTCGGCTCCACCCTGCTCCCCAACCCCGAATCCTCGGTATCACCCTGGCTCATTGGCACTCCATCTCCACCTCGGGCTCCTCCTCCACCTGCTCCGCCGCCGTTGGTTGCCCCCCTGGAGTCGGCAGCCATTCCTCCTCCATGGGTCCTCCCTCCATCAGCTCCACCGCCGTTGTTCGGCCCCCTGGAGTCGGCGGCCATTCCTCCTCCATGGCTCCTCCCTTCATCAGCTCCACCGTGGGCTGTCACCATGGCTGTGGTCTGGGTCCTGCTGTGCTCCTCCTGCTCCGGGTCCCTTCTGTCTCTTCCCTGGTCTCTGTCTGCCGGCCCCCTCCCGGGTGACTGTACTCCTCTAGAGCCACCTCCCAAGCTCCCACCCGTCCCTCCCTTGGTTGTTTCTACAGTGCGAGGACGCACCTTCCGGGAGGGGGCGCAAAATGTCAGGATTGTGGTCTATTTTGTGTGTTTCTGTTCCCCATGTGCTCCATGACCCAGTTTCTGTCTCATTTCTATGTCATTTGGTTCAGGTGTGTCTAGTTGTTAGTCCCTTCATTTTCTGTCTATTTATTGTCTTGTCCATTCAGTTAGTGTTTGTCGGTTCTTATACGTCATTCCTGATGTTCTGTCTCCTATGTGTGTTCCCGGTTGGATAACTAAAGACTATTTCATTGAACTAATTCCTACATCTCCTCGTTCCGTGCTCCCTGAGAAATGTGACACAGACAGCTTGTTATGAGTCAAAGCCATTTTATATAGAAAAAAATGTGAGTTTGCACTTTAAATGTGTGGACATGATAAAGCTCCAGACATGTGTTCCACAAATCATACCTTATTTATCGCAGTAATTTTATCTCAAAATGAAGAAATTCACCAAACACATATGCACCAAAAAAAACAATGTCATGCAATCATGAAAGGGATTTTTTTGTATGTGAGAATGTGAATTTAACATTAAATATTTTTTTTAATACAGTATTAAAGTTAATGTCCTGAAAATGTAAATTGTGAAGTCTGTGAATCAGTGGAAATTTCAAAACATTGCTCCGTTTGTTTGAGCGGTTCAAACATATAAACTTCCTGCTCAGTCAGTTGCATGAAATAAGGGGTGGGACTTCCTGTTTGGCCAACCAATGACATATAGTTAGTTCTTTCTGAAATCTGCTTGGAAACGGTCATTGTTTTAAAAAATTTCAGTTGATGCTACTAGTTTGTTAAACATTACATTTGCAATATGTCATACACTGAGGCAGAAACAGTATTACTTTTAAATGTGTGTGAACATGAATATTTTTTGAATATGTGTAATGATAGAAACCTTTTTCTCTTATCACAGCAAGTGGTGTCAGCATTACGAACAGGAGTGAACCCTTCAGGAAACTCATCCAATCAGAGCAGTTTATGGGATCTCAGCAACTCCTTCTTCTTCGCTGGAACAGTTATTACAACCATAGGTAGTAAAGGACACACACAAACACATGAGTACATAGTGAGCCATCACACTATCTACTGCAGCAGCAGCATCTTTTTTTACTTTATGCATTGTTTCTCTTTAAGGCTCATAAGAACAGTGTTTGTTCTCAACATGTATGTTAAAACTGCCAGAATAAACCAAAAGGCTTCAATCTGAAGTTAGTTTGAGTATTTTTTTTAAGAGCACTGTAATGATGTCAAGCAGTTGATGCAAGCTGACAGATGGAGCTGAGTCTGCTCAAAAGCATTAACAGTTAAAAATGTTACACTTATGTCTGAGAAATTGAATGTTTATTGCCCACAGCTGGAGAGCCGCTAACAGAAGGCTTAGCGCATGCAAGCCAATTAAACATACACTTTATATAGCTTAAAGCACTCACCTTTCTTGGAAAAGAATGCTGTTATCCTCTGGACCCTTTTAGTCCTTGTTGCATCCCTCTCTCTCTTCTTCAAGTGCTTTTAGTGATGAAATTTGTGTTTTTTTGTGCCTGATGTTATACGATGACCTTCTTTCGCTCTTTTCTGTTAGTTTCAATACTTATCACCCGACGTCTGCAATTTCATGTACCAATTTGAATGGCACTAACATCTCCGTGTTTATTACAGAAGTGGGTGTGTGGTTGCATGCGTCACATACGTCATATATGTCTAATGAAATATGTATTTGTATAATTTGTATTACAAAAACATAATTTAAATAGACTTCACATGAATTTATAGAAGTGTCCGATAAAAATAAACCCATGTAAGTGAGCAGTAAAATCTAGACAAGTATCTTGACGCTGATGTTAAAATGGCCAGTCTTGGGATTTTCCGGGATTTTTATCTCTCCATATTAATTTTATAATTATTTTGTTTTCATCGGATACCATCCATAGGGAAAGTTGCAGCATGCGGAAGACTGGTGCACACAAATGGTAGCTCAGGTAGGCCAAAAAACACATGAGGAGAAGCACTGGGATTATACAATATCAGCAATCACAGACATTTGCAATCAGACGGGATTAGATTTCTCAGAGGACCATTGAGTTTTTGCCGAAAACAGTAGGTAATTCAATTCAATTCAAGTTGATTTGTATAGCACTTTTCACGATACAAATCATTACAAAGCAGCATAACATAAAAGTGTAAGTTTCTACATTACATTTAGGAATAAGTTATTTGTGGTGACTATGACAGAAATGTACAGTAAAAATCATTCAGTTAGTTACAAATTGCATGTAATCAAACAGACATGAACTCTATTAACTGCAATGATTATATGTTACGAATGCGATTAAACTTTGGTAGTTTTATACGCTGATTTCACGCAGCCGCCATTTTGAAATCGAAAGCGAGGCTCCGGTGGGAAGAAACCCGGAAGTATTGCCTTTAATCACAGGAGCAGCGATGTCATATTGTTGTGTTCCAGGCTGTACATCCTATCAACGAAAAGATTGTGATAAAGAGTTGACATTTCATCGCTTTCCGATTTCTTATTTTATTTTTATTTATTTATTTTATTTTTAACAAAACAGCTCGTGGGATTCGACATCCTCCATCGGCCCATTTTTCAACATCTGCTATATTAAAGATGGTAGCAGCTCTAGGTTGGTAGTCCAAGTCATTGTTGTTTACCTTTACTTCCGGGTTTCTTCCCACCGGAGCCTCGCTTTCGATTTCAAAATGGCGGCTGCGTGAAATCGGCGTATGTTGTTCCAGGTCATTTGGCTCTGGAATTGTTACAGAGGTTGTGTGAGAAAAACACAGACTTGACCAATTTGTATGCCATTAAAATCACAAAGTGGGTCTGTGAAACATAAATTTCTCTTACGTTCCTGTCCGAATAGTGCTTTTGGCTGAATTTTCCCCAGACGCACAGGTTAGGTTACCGCCAGTGCTGGGGACAGCTGGAAACTGATCGTATTTACAGTATCTTATGAACATTTCCAGTAAAGGACAAAGTGAGCAAAGACACTAGTGACACCTCTTTCTGGAACCCATAACCACAGGCAAGCAATGTTTGGTTTAGTCATATAGTTTTCGAAATAATAAATTGTAAAATTCTGAAAATCGCACACTATGAAAGGTCCATTAACTGGACTGAAATGTTGGCATTTTTGTCTGTATTTCATCAACTAAGTGTCATAGGAAGACTCCTCGGCTTATGCTCTTGAGAGCCCACATCAACTTATGTATTCCTACCTAATTAGTTTTTTCTATCATCAAATCATATGAGTCCTTGAAAATATTCTGTTGCCAAGTACGGTGGCTGTAGTAAAGGACACAGTGATGAAGTAAAATAACAAGCACAGTCTTAAATAAATCCACAAAGAACTCTCAGGAGATTGTAGGAGAAATGTAACCGCATCCACATACATGTGTACCTGTGGCTCAGTGGTAGAGCATTGCATTAGCAGCGCAAAGGTTGTGGGTTCGATTCCCGGGGAACACATGTACTGACAAAAAATGTATAACCTGAATGCAATTGTAAGTCGCTTTGGATAAAAGCGTCTGCTAAATGTAAATGTAATGTAATACAAACACTGATGAGTTCAGACAATGAACTAAGAAAAGTAGCTTAAATACACGGAGTATGATTAACTGAAACAGAACATGTGTGAACTAATTAGGAGACTAACGAGAACTCGGCATGAAAAAACGAGACAGAACATGGAAAACTCAACAGAGCATAACCCTGACAGCACGTTGTTGCTGGTGTTTTATTATTTCATTTAATAAATATTATAATGAAATTAGTTATTATTCAATAATTCAAATATATTAACTATTGCTATTATGATATTCTCTTCAATTAAAATATAGACATTTAATAATTCATAGAAATATAGTGTAATTCAGATGTAATATTAAATGTAGAAATAAATAAATACTACACAATATAAATGTTTGGTTCAGTGTTTTACATTACCCAATATTGACAGTTGACTGCTGAGATATTTACAGTAGCCTGTGGTGTTTCTTGTTTCAGGTAGGCAGTCATTTTATCCCAGTATAGAGGCCGGATTACCCCCTTTCATGATTTTCAGTTTGTTGCTAACAGCTAAATTAACAAATGTTTCAATGTATGTCCCCTTATAATATATTGGATGAAGTATCATCATAATCATCTAGTACATGCCAGTCATCTCTAAATATCCTTTGATGTTGTTTCAAAATCTTTTGGAATTGTGTAAATGACAATCTGATGTCTGTAATCCTTCAGAAAAACACTATGTACTTCCGAGACGCAGATTCTCTGAGTGCACGGTTGCTGTGTTCACGCTGTTGTTATCAATCACAAGGAAAATGGCATTTTTCACAAATGACTGACATTTAAGTAAGGGATAGTGTACTTCCAGTGGGTTGTTATTGCAAAATAGACCTTGAATTATTCTGCCATTATAACATTGCTATTGTCACATAAGTAAATAATTTGACACGAAATATTGATTTGAGTTGAATATTTTATTAGTTTTTGAATGCAAAGCTTCTGAAAAGTTTCTAGCAATCGGCTTTGAGTTTAGTTGAAGTTCAGACAAGAGTAACACAGATATTTAAGATATAATGTACAGTCGTTTCATTAATTACACTGCTTTTCTCCACATTAATAAAGATGGACATAAAATCTTATTTGAAAAAAAGACAGTTTAAAATTGTAACACAATTTCAGGTTTTGGAGATTTTTTTTTGTGTGTTTCATCACTTCTACCCTCTGGTGCTCCTTATTTGGGAGTCACACTTGTGATCTTCACGGTCAAAAGTGACCGGACACCTAAAATTGTACTCCCCCCCCCCCCCCTGGAGGGCTCCAATCTTTAGCTCCAATCCTGATCAAATTCAGCTACTTGTGATTTTCTAATGATCTTGAAGACTCTGATTAGCATGCTCAGGTGTGATTGATTAGGGTTAGAGCTAAACTTTGCAGGACTAGGCCAGATTTGAGGATGTCTGGTTTAGCCAATAGATTCCTATATAGCTCTATATAAAAGGCCTATACATTCTCTAGTTGTTTTTAGACATAAATACTTAATTTTATTAAGTTGTGGTTTGGGATATATATTTAGACATTTTTAAAGACAACTTTTGATAACGGTTTAGATTTGTTTGGGTTTGAAATGTTGATTTAAAGCATAATTTTTTGAATTACAGTTTTTTACAATCATTTTTGCACTAATAACAGAACCTTCATGTCCTTTTTCAAAACTCTAGACACATAATTCACAACTGAAGATCAAAATCCACATTTTTCCAAATGCTTGGATACAATACACATGAGCCAAAGATCTTTTGTTCATTAAACTAAAATCACAGGTTCAAAATAACACAACTTAACATCAAAGTATCACTGTTTCAAAATGCAGCTCACGCATTACATTTGAACTGAGTGTTTATTAATTTTTATTATAATGATCTAACTATCAATTGATGTGACTGCTCAAAATGCCATGTAACGGTTGCATTACTCTTGAAGCATAGTTTTATGGAAAAGTTTGAACAACATTACGAAAGTGAAGCAACTCAGGACTGAGTATGTTCAGGTATGATCAGTTTCAAGATGCCTGTTGTTGGGAGAGAAAAACATTCCCAAAAGTCTATATGATTGTTATCAGTGTTTGTTTTTCCTACAGGACATGTGTTTGACAAGACAGGGTTGATAAAAACATAGAAGTGCAGTGAGGGACACTCTAGTTGATATTTTACTGTAGGCCTACCGTAGTTTTATCTGTTTTTCTTATCTAAAGTTTTTTTTTTGTTTTTTTTGGGGGGAAAAACCTGTTGTGAGTTGATTATTTCATCCATAATTTTCAAATGTTTAATTATTCCAGTGTCTGTTTTTCACTCTAGTCTATTACAATAATGTATGAATGTGAAGAACCATAATGAAAGCTGCATCATGTGTTTTGAACAACTATATTTAATGATTGTACTAACAACTAAACAGTGAAACTATGAATATCTTGTGTGTGGGTGATCTAAAGTAATGTTCCTATGATATTTCATAATATATTTGTATTTTGAACCAATGCTTCCGCAAATGCAAAGTTTTGAACATCGGACAGCATGTGTTACAAATAATGACTGTTTTGAGTTTTGTGTCTAGAGTTTGGAAAAATGACATAAAGGTTCTGCACTTATTAGTGCAAAAGTGATTGTAAAAAACTATATTATTACTACAGTCAAACCTGAGCACAGAGAAAGCATTTTGTTACACTAAATATGAAAATTCTATAAAAAGTAAGACAAATGAACAGGAATGTTTTATCAGAGCTTAATCCTTCTGGGTCTGATCTCATTTCAACCTCTTATTTCAGTTTTCTGAGTTGTTATGGCTATATGGTTATGACCATACCTATTCATTTGAATGTGTATATTTGTGTATGAGTGTGTGTGTGTGTGTGTATGTGTCTGTGAGTGTGTGTGTATGTGTCTGTGAGTGTGTGTGTGTGAGTGTGTGTGTGTGTGTGTGTGTGTGTGTGTGTGTGTGTGTGTGTGTGGATGTGTCTGTTTTACCCTCTTGATGTTTCAGAGTTTAACCCCTTCCTTGTTGTCCACTTTTTTACTGCATTGTAGTTGAATTAATACTTTTGCTTTATATATTTGCTGTGTTTCAGTCACACCATTTCATAGGTGTGTGTGTGTGTGTATAAGTGTGTGTATGTGTGTACTGTATGTGTGAGTGAATGTGTTGGTTTTGCACTCTTGATGTTTTAGAGTTTCACTCTGTCATTGCTGTGTATTTTTTCTGCATTGTGGCAGATTTTGTAGAAATTTGCAGAATTTTTGTGTTTTGTCAATTTCCCATTCATTTCCTATGGTCGGTCATTTTGATCGCAGACAACAAGTATGACTATTTTTTTACGACCACTTAGCCTGCTCGAATCAAGTGTGTTCAATTTGTGTGTTCACATTCCAAATGCCATAAAAGTCACAAAGTTTTGTACCATTCTGATGAAGCTGTGATTTAAAAAAAATATCAAAACAGAAAAAAAATGTGTGACCGAAAAGCACCTTGTGTATTGCACAATTTAGTTTTTAGTCAGCACATCGCGCCTTGTTTCATCAAGTTACATTATTGTAGTAAACAGCTTCAGTGTGTGTGTGTGTGTGTGTGTGTGTGTGTGTGTGTGTGTGTGTGTGTGTGTGTGTGTGTGTGTGTGTGTGTGTGTGTGTGTGTGTGTGTGTGTGTGTGTGTGTGTGTGTGTGTGTGTGTGTGTGTGTGTGTGTGTGTTTAACAAAATACAACCACTCAAGTGGTAACAACAATTTGTAACATTTTGAAAATGTTATTTTTCAAATACTTTGAGTACTTACTATTATTTTCTTTATTCACTCCAGGATTCGGGAATATCTCACCTCACACAAGGGGTGGACACATCTTCTGTATTATCTATGCCCTGCTGGGAATTCCTCTGTTTGGGTTCTTGCTGGCAGGAGTGGGAGATCAGCTTGGAACTATCTTCGGAAAGGCAATTGCTAAAGTGGAAGGGATGATTGATGTGAGTTAAACAGTTTTTACATTGATATTAAGTATGTACAGTCAGTACAAAACCATTTTACATTTATGTAATTTACATCAGACATTATATAATTGACATTAGAAATAAGTACAAATGATTCCCAACTGTGACATTGACAAGTAAAGTATTTCCTCTTGTTATAAACACAAACTAGGCTCATTGGAAATACGTGCCTCTATATACTTTTCTGCAGAACTGAAAAAACATACCTATATGTGTGAATCACTGTAGTTTCCAGTTGAAATGAACACTAGAGGAAGTAAAACTCTCACAACTTTTATTCCTTTTTACACAAAGCTTGATTTACAGGTACAGAGTTTTGATTAATAAAGGCACATTTTTGCACAATTACTTGCAGAATATTATGTCATGACATGAAAACAATTTTAACATCTGGCACTATTTGAAAACTGATACTTTTGAATGTTGCCGTCACATAGAGCTTCATATGCATGAGTTTTTGAGTTTAGTAGGTTTGCTTGGTAGCTCACTTGCACTTGATGAAGAGGTTCAGTACGAACTCTACTATGAAACTACGGTTTGACAAAACAGCTCAAATCCACATAAGGAAGTTATAATATCATGGCTGCACCAACAAATGCATTTTTATATCACATCTCATTGGTTTGGGTTTGGTGTAGGGGATATTGTCAACATGACAGAGCATTACCTTTAGCGACACCCTCGGATATTTGAATTCTGAACAGCCGCAATACGTACCTCAAGCAGCATAATAAAAACACTGCAAATCATGCCTCTACCAACGTAATAAAAACGTGCCACTGTCACGTATTGAACGTGTGTTTTAGCGCCACTCACAAATGAGTGTGATTCTGACCTCAAAAAGAGGTGCTCTAGCAACCGATGCTAGAGGCTGTAGCCTTTGGCGTTCCTTGTTAGAACGCCCGCCTCCCGCGCCGGAGTCTCGTGTTCGCGACCCGCTCGGTGAGTTGGTGCGGACCCGTGTAGGGGGTGTTACATTGGTGCCGTGACCCGGATGGGAGTGAGATTTAGGGGGGTGAGTGTAACGGATGTATGCCAGTAAGGGCTGTGTGTAAACCTCACTCTCCTGACCTCAAAAAGAGGCGCTCTAGCGACTGTCGCTAGAGCAGAGGGGGGCAAACTATGGCCCGCTGAACACTTTCATCCGGCCCGCGAGGGAGTTAAAAAAAAAAATGCTGCATTTGAGTAACGGTTTTGGTTCAGAATTACTAATTTGATGCAATATAAGGGAACGCCATTTGATGGCAGTATAGCACGCGGTACAGTTAGCGCCTACAGTAGAATTAGAATGCACTCGGCACGCAGTAACTCGGACGTTAATGAGTGAAAATGAGTGTGGCGAAAAAAAGAAAAGTGGACTCTGAATGTCGTGTGTTCAAGGAAGAATGGACAACAAAATACTTCTTCACCAATATCGGACAGAAGGCGGTATGTCTAATATGCCAAGAAAGTATTGCGGTTTTTAAAGACTACAACCTCAGTCGTCATTTTTCAAGCAAGCATTCGAATTATGGTGTCAACCTGTCACCTGCAGAAAAGGTAAACAAGGCTTTAAAACTTGCCACAAATTTAAAAGCCCAGCAAAATACATTTACGAAACAGTGCTCTATTCAAGAATCTGTAACGAAAGCTAGTTATGTAGTGGCACATAAAATTGCAAAGCACAGCAAGCCTTTTTCGGATGGGGAATTTGTGAAAGACTGTATGGTGGAGACTGCTGACATCATTTGTCCTGGTTATAAAAGTCAGTTTGAGAAAATGAGCTTATCGCGGAGAACAATTACAAGGCGCGTGGAAGTAATTGCAGAGGAGATGCTCTCCGAACTAAAAAAAAAAGCGGACAACTTCAGTCTTTTTTCTATCGCACTTGATGAAAGTACTGACATCAAAGACACTGCTCAACTTTTGATTTTTGTCAGAGGAATAAACGAAAATTTTGAAATAACAGAAGAACTCCTCGGGACGGAATCAATGATGGGAACGACCAGGGGCGTGGATTTGTATGACAGTGTGTCCGTCTGCCTGGAAAAAAATAACCTGCCGTGGAGAAAGTTGACCAGCGTCACAACAGATGGATCGCCAAATCTAACCGGTAAAAACATTGGACTGCTAAAAAGGTTACAAGACAAAGTAAAAGCCGAAACCCCGAACTCAGAAGAACTAATATTTCTTCACTGCATCATACACCAGGAAGCCTTGTGTAAAAGTGTGTTGAAGCTAGAAAATGTTGTCAAAGTGGTTGTTAAGCTTGTCAACTTTATACGGGCAAGAGCGCTGAACCACCGGCAGTTCATTCAGCTGCTTAACGAAACGGAGGCAGAGCACGATGACCTCTTGTACCATTCAAATGTGCGCTGGCTAAGTCTCGGCAATGTGTTTCACCGTGTCTGGGAACTAAAAGGTGAGATAGCAACGTTTCTCAATATGATTGGCAAAACTGACGACTTCCCTGAGTTACAAGACACAGAATGGCTGGCCGACCTCGCGTTCGGTGTTGACACACTGAGGCATCTGAACGATCTCAATTTGAGACTTCAGGGAAAGGACGTCTTTGTGCACGAACTGTACAGCAACGTGAAAGCGTTCAAGGCCAAACTTGTACTGTTCTCCAGACTAATATCCAGCCGAGATTTCTCTCATTTTCCTACACTGACCGGAGTAAGCACACCAATAGCACAGTCTCGCATTGAGAGGTACAGCAGCACTTTGATCAACTTGCATGCAGAATTTTGCCGCCGCTTCACAGACTTTGCAAAAATTGAGAGTGAGCTTGAACTTGTCTCATGCCCCCTATCTTTTAACAGTGAGAAAGCACCACCAAACACACAACTGGAACTCATCGACATGCAGTGTGACAGTACTTTGAAGGAGAAGTTTCAGACAACACCAGTTAACCAGTTTTATGCCTCACTGGGTGAATTTCTTTTTCCAAACATTAAAAAGCTTGCCCAAAGAATGCTTGTTTTATTTGGATCCACATATGTGTGTGAACAAACCTACTCAGTCATGAACTACAACAAATCCCACCGCAGATCAAATTTAACAAATGACCACTTGTCAGCTATCCTGAGGATCTCTACATCAAAGATCACTCCAGACTTTGACACCCTTTCAAGGAGAGGGAACCAGGCTCATTGTTCACATTAACACACTCATAAACAAACACTAAGCTTCTCCTTCAGTTTTTATCAGACATAGTTTAATGATGACTGATATGTACATACTAATAACAGTGCAAATGAAATTGTCTGTTGTAAATTTGACTCAAATAATAGATATATTAAATGAGAATTTTTGTTTAATGTGACAAATGTTTCTGTCAGATAATATATTTTCCATGCATACCGCCTCTATAAATAGAAGTTATTTTATCAAGGATTTGTTATTTTATAAAGTTTTATGATGATTGATATGTACATACTAATAGCAGTGCAAATTAAATTTTCTGTTGTAAATGCGACTTAATAATAGATATTAAATAAGAATTTTAGTTTAATGTGTTAATGCGACAACTGTTTCTGTTAGATAATATTTGTTCCATGCATACCTCCACTGTAAATAAAAGTTATTTTATCAAGGATTTGGCATGCGGCCCTTCACTTGGTCTGCAAAACTTGATGTGGCCCTCTGGTCTAAAAAGTTTGCCCGCCTCTGCGCTAGAGGCTGTAGCCTTTGGCGTTCCTTGTTAGAGGACCCGCCTCCCGCGCCGGCGTCCCGGGTTCACGACCCGCTCGGTGAGTTGGTGCGGACCCGTGTTGGGTGGGTTACACAAAGTTCAGCTCCAACCCTGATCAACCACACATGAACCAGCTAACTGAGATCTTCATGAACACATGATTCATTCCAGACAGATGTGTTGGAGCAGGACTGGAACTGAACTCTGCTGGTAGGTACAGTTAGATCTCCAGGAACAGGATTGTGCACCCCTGAAAAGTGAATACACCTGTGATCACAGTAATAATAGTGAGTACATCTGTGATTTCCTATCTGCATGAACGTGGGGAGAAAATGGGCTGTGTCTATCATAGTTTGCATTGTGGCTCCAAAGAGGGATTTAAATATCTGATTGTGAGACTTAAGAAAAATGTACAAGAATACAGGAAGATTGGTGACAAACCAAAAATCTGTCAAAACATGATTACGGCAGAAGTCGGAAGGTATGAATGAGCCATAGTACCATTAATCAGAGCCACAGTGACCATCCTTCTGACATAATGATACTGGCAGTGTGTTACTTGCACAATCTCACTCTGAAAAACAGACAGGCGAGTACTTCAGACCTGGCTCAGGAGTTTTAATGGAAATCAGAAATTCTGTAACAATTCAACTTCTTACATTATATTCCTTGTGTCTTCTACCTTTCTCCATTCATTCAGAAGATTTATAAAGTGCATGAGCAGCTACCTGTATATGTCACATCACATTCCCAATGCTGCAGACCATCCGAGTCTTTTATCCGTGCTCTGTCCACAGACCTGTCCCAGCTGATAAAGTCACTTTCAGCTTTTCTATGCTTGCTCTCTGTTGACTTCTTGTTTGTACCGCGTGATCATAGGCAGCACAGATGGAAACACACTGTCTTCACTAAGTGTTCTTTGTGATCATTGATGAAACATATTCCACTTAATTCATTGTATTTTCATTTGGTCTGTTCAGGAAAGTGGTTTCATTAAAGCAGGTCACATTTATCAAAGTGGACACTTCAACTAGTTAGCTGATAGGTATTTAACTTAATATGTAACACAATAACTGCTGAATATTAAACTATTAAAATAAAATGCGAGACAGAGAATGAGAACCATCAGAAATATAAATAAAATATATATGTGACAAAACCTGTCCTACAATTGAATATGCTGCTGCTTTTTTTTTAAACACCAGTTTAAAAGAACACACTTTAAAATTAAACACGCATGATAACTAGAGTGTTCTTAACATAAATGTTCCACTTCGTCTTCTTTTCATTTAATTAAAAATCATGACATTACATTTTTAATTACTGCCTCTAACTCCCCCATCCTGACAGCATAATGCAATACCTATTAAATATGTATTTAACTTAGGGCACTGCATGCCGAGGGTCCGTAGTATTCAATATTTCATACTGCCTCATTTATACAATTATATCTCATGGTTTTGACAGGAACAGGCATTTGTAGTCTTGAATCTGAATACCCTCTGTACTCTGTATTTCACCTGCTATGAATTCAGTAATGTCATATAGGCTTGCCATGATTATAAGTGGGTCCGAGTTAACAGCATCAGGGTCACAAAATGCATATTGTATATGGAAATCCTGCTGATGTCAACGTAGGTTTGTTGAGATTTATCTTTCATGTGGTCTGTAAATATAAAAAAAAATGTTAGTTTAGTGAGATGTTAGTGAGAAACAGCTTTAGATTCCAACCAAACATATCTCTGAACATCTTGAACAGATTCATCCAAAATAATTCCCTTGTACATAAACCTTTATTTTTTCACTCCAGCTTGTTTTATCAGTGACGGGTTAGTGTTTTTATTACTACTCCCTAATGCACCCAGTGGGATAATAGATGTTTCCTCGCTCGCGCCTGTGACTAGAAAATACATTTGTCTGGCATCATGAAGAATGTATTAATTCTGTAATTGCACCACATTTGGCCTTACAACAGCATTTTACTTCACCATGGCCACTACTTTTCAAGGGCAGGTACTCTATCAATGTCCATCACAAAATTATGTCATGGGATGGTTTGTTCACTGATGTACCAGATGATTTTTAAATAAATTACTTCAAATGCAATTTATCACTGCACAAAAAAAATTATATGCACAAACAATTT
Source organism: Oxygymnocypris stewartii (assembly GCA_003573665.1). NCBI lineage: Eukaryota > Metazoa > Chordata > Actinopteri > Cypriniformes > Cyprinidae > Oxygymnocypris > Oxygymnocypris stewartii. Next base: position 774,985 of record QVTF01019268.1, on the reverse strand, counting down.
CAGAGACAAATGTCCCAGCTATTGGAGGAAGTCAATGGAGTGATTTGTCATACCGACAACATTCTTGTCTTCAGGCAAAACCAAGCTGAGCATGACCTGCACCTGCCAGGGTTTTTGACAAATATTCAGTCAATGGGTCTTATGTACCATTTTTGCTACATTTTTACCATTCATTTGTGGTATAAATATGGATATGGTCGAACCTCAGACACAGGCCTTTCGCAGGCCTGGAGAGGACCCGAGTTCACCAAAGGTTGCTGCAGATGCGTTCTCTTATGGGGTAGGTGCTGTCTTGATACAGAAACGATATGATGGAAACCCTCTTCTCTTTGGCTCTCAACGGAGGCGGTCGCATTTTTCGGTCCCCGTCCTCACCCTTATCTTCCCTGCTTTGCTCCCTTGTCTCGTATTGAGAGACTCTCTCTGCACTGCTCTCCAAACTAAAATATTATGGATTAACTGGTCTCTTAATGCAATTGACACTATCCGAAACTTGGGTTCCGGGGAACCTGACTGCCCCAACGGAACGTTCGCAGCCGGCTATACGATGGCGCGTGGGAGAGGTGGCGAATCGTGTGTCTTGCGGCTCTTTCCGTGGAGGACATTGAAGATATCTACCTATTCGGAACCATGATAACAGGTATTTTGCTGATTGGATTAGGCTTTGCCCTGGGTTATCGAAGAATTCAGAAAACGGGAACAGCTGTCCAAAGCCCCACAAGGCTGCCCGTATGATTGAAGCTGTGGGAAGAGCGGTCAGCATTGAGACTGAGACTATAATCGCAATATGGATTCTATCAAGGAGAAGCTCACGGCTTTACAAAGGGAAATTGATTAAAATGGAGACCAAAATGGACAGAGAGAGTAGCCTGCAAAATTGGAATGTGTTTACTCGCCCCAAAGACAAAACAATCGTATCTTTTTCTGGCTCCCCTACAGTGGCCTTGGCAAGGCTGTTGTTGGAATCTACCCCGGGAGAGCAATGCAGTGAGACGCTCTTGCGTTCCTCCCCCATCCTACAGACATTACAGACATTGCCCCTCCCCCGACCACTCGCCTTCGTCCACTTTGATCTGCCGGCCTGTCAAGCGGGTCTGACCAGCGCCGGACTAGAGGCCGCGGGACCAGATGGCTGCTTGCTGGGCCGGATTCACTTCCCCTGTGGCTATGTCGTGTATGTGCTTTTGTGTTGCTGAGGTGTTTTTCCTGTTCTCACACTGTACTCCCCAAGGAGCATTGTCTGGGGGTTATTTTTTTCTCCTCACTTTCCTCATGTAATGCTGTATTTTTCTTCAATTACTTGCATTTCACTACTGATTATACTTTGTATGATTGTGTATGTGACGAATAATAAAGAACCTTGAACCTTGAACACGTCACATACATATCCAGGAGTCTGATGTGAACTTATTACCGAAAACGAGTCAGTGGCAGTGATGTTGGAGTGTGAAAGACTCGTTTCATATTTGCAAGGTCTGCACTTTACTATACTTAAGGACCATAAAGCTTTCAAAAAAACTTGGGCTCAAAAGGTGAAGGCACACTTTCTCTCTGGCTGACCATAAAAGCATGCTTTGAATAACAGTATCAGTATAATAGCCAATGCCTTATTGATAGGTGAGGGCAGGACTGACAGTGCCAGATATTCTCCTGCTAATGAGAAAGACTTGTAATTCCAGTGACTCTACAGGAAGAAAAAAATTACTCGATAGCCACTAAGAAATAATGTGTTGAGCAAGAGTTCAGCATATTCAGCATGGTAGCCTGCAGTGTAGGAAATTAACATGGTTTTGTGGCAAAAATGCCACGAAAATGAACAAAAATTCAAGATAATGGGGGAAAAAAATGCCCCTGCACAATTAAATAATCCATTGTGGCTGTTGCAATTAAAATGAAACGTGTAAATAAAAAGTGTCTATTTGCGCTAGACTACACTAACTTCATGGACCGAAATGTTGTCTAAGCCAGAGCCAGGAATATATGACAAGCCGTTGTCCCAAAACGCAGACACAAAACCAAAAAAAGTTAATATGTATTCTGTTAATCAACATTAATCATTAGAAAATCAAGAACAATAATCGACAATAATTATTTAGTCATATTGCACCCCTATTAACTCTTGTTTTTAACCGTATAATTTAGACACAATTTTAAACAGTCAATTATTATTGGCAAAAGTTTAAAGCACTGTATTTTGGTTGATTGAAGTAATTGGTTAAATGTACGTATTTGACATTAAAGACAACACAGGTACAATTATTAAGGTGGTAATAGAAATTGCTCTCACGGATGAAAACAATGCCCCTGGAAATCAATTCCGGGAATTGTTCCATTCTTAATGGAAAAGCTATTTTCTGACCCTGGCAGCCTGGTATATCAACAAACAATCACCAAATGGTTGTGCACTGCCACACATTTAATCAGCACAGACTCCCTCTCTGTGAACCGCCTCTACTTCTTTTCCTGCACTTCCTTGGCAAAAAAGTGGACATGGATCTCTTTCAGTAGAAAAAGAAAACATACCTGCTCATACTATTTCTCCAGATATGCAGAGATTCCCTATAATAATACTATATCCTCAGAATATATGGTTAAGAGCAGTCAGAGAATCTTTTGTATATCCCGAAGGTCAGAAAATGGATTTCACACACATTTCGAACAGTTTAATAAGACCACAACAAAGTTGTGCTGACCTCTGAAGCATAGATTTTCTTCATGCTCTACACAACAAAACCCAGGGAAGATGGATCACATATACTGTAGCTAGACCTGCAAGAGTGCAAGAAAGCACCAGGCAGTGAATTACAGTTCAATACACATCCCAGCTGCATTGTATTTGATACAGACAGAGAGGTGTACTGCAAAGAAACAGAAAGCATCTCCACCCCATTTACAAACCTCCTGATAGACTTAACGTGTTATGACATTAAGTTAAATAGAACTATGAAAGAGGGGAAAAATGGTTTAAAATGTTTTGACTTTGTTGTGAAGAAAAAAAGAGTTCAAGTTATATGAAGTGTTGCACTGAAAACAAAATTATGTTGAGTTACAGTTGCCATAAGTGAAAGTGAATGCATTATATAGATAAAAGGGAGGTGTACTGATAGGGACTACAATACCCAGAATGCAAAAGCAAGGTAGAGTACGAGGAGGTGTACGAAAGAGAGATAACAACCAGCTCCATGTAAAATGAAACTGCTTTATTAAAAGATGTCTAGACTCTTTGTCTAATGGGGGTGTAATTATTTTTCTCAAAAGTGTTTTCCATTATGCGTAAAGCATATTAATTACAAAAAAATTGGAGTGCATTCAGAAATAAGCAGAACCAGACCACACTGTAGTGTACAAACAGTAACATTAATTTCAGTTACACACAGATAATCCTGAGCATTATAGAGACATGGTTATGGGCAAAAAAAATTGAGGTAGTTTGCTAAGGTTTAGCCTGAGAACCCTTGACATCCTTGCCATATCTTTTTACCAGAATATTGCAGAAGACATAGAGATGGGCTCTTTTTATTTGGGACACTGTACTCGGGCTTTTGGGGCTCTTGTCCTATCATAGCATCACAGTGTCTAAAAGAGTGTCCATAGGGTGTCCATTCCTGCTCCTGGAGGGCCAACATCCAGCAGAGTTTAGCTCCAACTTGATTGCCTGGAAGTTTATACTGCATCGGAAGATCTTGATTAGTTTGTACCAGTGTGTTTAATTATGGTTGGAGGTAAACACTTCAGGGACAGGTTTTGACATCTCTGGTCTAAGAGCAGGGGTGTCTAATTGACCTATCGGTAAGTAAGCCCTTCTCCTCGAATGCAGATGAGCCAATGGCAGTTGAATATCAGTTGCATGGGGACTGGAACTCGGACATATTTAGGTGTCATTGCCATAGAGAAACATTGGAAGATCCAAAGCTCTCGTTAGTTTGATGGTGTTTATTCTACAACAATGGCAAAATGATGTGTCTGGGGTACTTGTAACACTGGTTCCAGGTATCATTATAGAATAGACAATAGAAATTGGAATATATTATATTATTCAACATAAATTTTCTGATTGTCATTCTCTTATTAAGTTACAGTTTCCATCTGCTCAAGCAGAATGTTAACGTCATCTTCTGTTTCATCAAGGTATCTCTGAATAAACCTAGCTAATGTTAAAGTTAGTGAGTCCATGCTAATGTACAAACCTAAAGAGCGGACTGTTCTCACGGGTTCTCTTCTTGGCCCTCCAGGAGAAGGATCATGGAGCATGGGTTTATTTGATTTGCAGCAGTGTAAAGACACCAACATCCTTGCACAGAGAGTTATTACGGCAAACACTGCTCACATTTTATTGTCAGAAAATGTAATTGTTTTCTCTAAGTACATTCTCTGGATTCAGCAAATTGATATATATTTATTCATCCATCATTCCATCTGTGGCTGCCTCCATCTTTCCATCCATGCTTTTCTCCTTCCTCAGAAGTGGAATGTGAGTCAAACCAAGATCCGTGTGATTTCTACCGTTCTTTTCATTTTGTTTGGTTGTCTCCTCTTCGTCACCCTGCCGGCCATCATATTCAAACACATTGAGGGCTGGAGTGCGCTGGAGTCCATCTACTTTGTCGTCATTACCTTGACAACCATCGGCTTTGGAGATTTTGTCGCGGGCGAGCGACGCCAACACGAAGAGAACAGTGGTGAGCAAAAATAGGACACGCATGCATGTGCTTAGTGGTTTGCAAAATGGATAATAACATCTTGTCTTGTTTGTTCAGGTGGTTCTGAGTTGGAGTACCTGGACTACTACAAGCCCCTGGTGTGGTTCTGGATCCTGATTGGTTTAGCGTACTTCGCTGCTGTTCTCAGTATGATTGGAGACTGGTTTCGTGTCATATCCAAGAAAACAAAAGAGGAGGTATGTTCTCATGTGAAGCAATAAATTATGCAATCTTCAGACAACAGCTTCACCCACACATCTATGCAAGGCTTTAAAACCAACATGAAATTAAAACTGAACCTATTTACAGTGTAAATTCGCCCCAGAATAAAAATTCTGACAAAACCCAATGCAATGAAATGTACAGTATGCGTGTTGATCAATGTTTATATGTGAATAGTAATCATATCTCTTCAATAAGACTTGGATTAAACTGCTGGATTCATCTGGATAACATTTATTTTAATAGCTTGATACTTGATGTAAACATGATTATTAAATATTAGATATTTCATATTATTAAATACATAAAACATTTGTTTCATCCAAACACTGCAAAAATGGTTTGTATCAAATAAAGAGAAGTTTTAAAAAAAGAAAATCGTCAAACCAACATCTATCTCCAGTTCTCCTAGCAACTATCAGAGTTTGGTTCCCTATTTCATAATTCACCATAATATTGCTCCAATTTGCTGTATTTGCTTTCTTTTCTCCAAAAAAGATGGTCATGTCTGGCAAGCGCTAAATAGGGAAAAACAGCAGAGTCAAAAAAGTTTCATTAAAATCCATAGACTTAATTTATTTATTTGATGTATTCTGAAGTCATATGATAGCATTTGTGTGAATATTTTTAAAATTAAGTCATTTTTCACTCCTCTCATCCAGCTCCCAAATGTCATTCACATTCCACAAGTTTGAAATGAAACATTGTGTTCATTAAGACATGCGAGAACATGTGGCAGTTGGTTTCAACTTGGTTATATTTGTCTAAATTTGCCATTTTACCTCTTGTCCTTGCAAAAGATGATTGAATTTCACAAAGACAACTATATGCTTTCAGAAAACTTGATGCATGAGTCACACAGACCACTTAAATTGTTAGTTTTTTGTGTTTTTTTGTCCTTTTGGAGCATGTGGTTTCGTCACAATAAAGTGCTGTTATATGGAAACAGAGCTACATAAAGCTTCTTAAAAAACGTTACTTCAAAAATTGGGGAGCGGGGGCATATACTGTTTCAAACAGCATGATTAAATAATGACAGAATATTTATTTATATTATTTTGTAATATCAATCTATTTCTTTTTGGCATACAGGTAGGAGAATTTCGAGCTCATGCTGCTGAATGGACTGCTAATGTGTCCGCTGAGTTTAAAGAGACACGCCGGCGACTGAGTGTCGACGTGTACGACAAATTCCAGCGTGCTGCGTCGACCAAGCGCAAACTATCTGCTGAAATAAACCTCAGCCCACCTATCAATCAGCAGATTACACCAGGGAAACGTGCACGTTCAGTTAACCTTGGAGATGAGAGAGAGGTGTATCCCTACACGCTTGTACGAAACGGAAGTTTCAACGGCCTCATCCCGGATTACGCTGACCATCGGGATATCACTAAAATACAAACTAAATGAACTGGAACTAAAGATGTTCACTGATAAACTGTGAAAAGATAAGATGCATTAAAAAAGAATACTATGAAAGAAAAAATAAGGGGGCAAAGAAAAGACTTCACATTTTATAAAAAGAAAATATGCCCTAACTTTTAATGTGGACAAAAATCATTGTTTTCCATTGACGGCCATGCAAAAGTAGCCATGTATTCTAATTAATAATTATGTTAGCCACGTATAACAAGTAATTTGAATTGATATGATTACAGATTTATATACTGTAGATGTTTCACAAGCTTTCTGTGGCAAGGCTCTACAAGGCATGCAAAGAATGAGCTAATAGACAGCCGAGCAACTGCACTTGAAATGAATGGGAATGCTAATCGAGAGCTCTCTTGAGGTTGTGTCTGACACACTACAAGACTATGTCTACAAAGCCTGACTTTTGGTTCCACCAGCAAAATTAAGTCACAACCAGAAGAGACACCGTAAACAGGTAGGTGAAAGTGACTATAGCAGTCCTGCTGTCAGTCATGTCTAAATGATCATATTTATGAGATGAGCACATGTCTTAATTACCAGTAATAGAGACTTCTTTAAGAATTGTTTTAACCTTTCTAATAAACAGGGTAACACATTGGCTGCTGGCTGTTTTTTTTTAATCTTTGGTAAATTCTCTGTTTCACCATTTTGTACACTGAAAAAAAGGGATCACTAGGACAGTAGCCTTTCAAAACATACTGTCACGGTGCACGGGGGAGCCAGGAACGAGGAGATACATTCACATACAAGTTATTTTACTTCACAACATGCAGAGAATCCAAAACGGAGACAAGAACATGACGCGTAACAACCGACAGGAAACATGGGGCAGAACAGACTATATATAGGGAGACTAAACTAGAGACACCAGGAACGTAATCAAGACACAGATGAGACTAATCAACTAATAACAGGATACTAGGAAAGGAAAAACCAAATATGGGCATGGAAAACACAAGGCAGAGGGAGACAAACTCTGACATACTAATACCATTTAAAATTGTAGGTACTAAAATGTACATTTAAGGTAATAATACACCATTTAGCAGTAAATAAGGTACAAATGTATGTCTTTTGAAGGGGTAGTGCCCCAGCAACAGCTTTTGTCCTTTGTTGTCTGACTGAAAGTGTACAAATAAACTTTTTGAACTTCACTACAGTATAAATTTAAACTAGACTTCTAAGACTACCATTCAAACCAGACCAGACTGCTTCCATCTGATGAAAAAAGATCAATTACATGACTTCATCTCAAAATCACATAGAACTGTTCTATGCATCCACCAGCTGCACAACATTTCTAGATTTTATGCTTAAAATACATTTGTATTTTTTGTCATAGACATAAGGGTATGAATTTTTCGTAAAGCTGCTTTGAAACAATGTGTGTTGTGAAAAGCCACTATACACATAAATTTGACTTGACAATGCATGCAGCCAAAGCCAAGCATAGCACTCTTTTCGATGTTTTATGACAGAAGTAGGCAACGTCATGTCTCTGCCTGAAGGTGCGTTCACACCAGACGCGAATCGCGTGAATGATTTACATGTTAAGTCAATGCAAAGACGCGAAAGACAATCCTGCGGCGCTATTTAGCGTTTTTTTTCGCGCGAACAGCTGAACTTTGGCGGATATTCGCGCCGCGTTAACCAATCAGGAGCTTGCTCTAGCGGTGACGTCATTACGAGCGGAGGCAGAAAATCCGAAACAACAATGGAGGACAAAGTAATGGACTCCATGCACGGCCTGCATTCAGTTGATGGAGAGGTTTTGCCTTGAAGGGTATGACAGACTCTATAGATACAATTTCAGTATCTCGGCTGTATTAAGTCACTGTTGGCGAAGTGATACTAGAAAGGTGTTATACAAATAGAGTGCATATACATTTACATATTTGACAAAGGCACGGACAGAGATTTGCACACTGGACAGAAGAAGCATCCCAACTCCTTCAGGGAACCCTTGAACCTGTCTTTAGGGTGTCAAAATCCACCACCACCAAACAGTCACCCAGCAGAAGAGTTGTGGTTGAAGAGGACACTGATAAGGTAAATTATTCTAGTGGTCATATATCAAGGAGTCGCATGCAAGCTGGATAAATAGTTTAATTTGTTTGTGCCATTATATATTTGTATATTCAGGTGCAACAGCCTACCATTGTGAGAGACCTTCATTCATTTATAAAATGAGAAAAGTTTGGTTCGGAGCCTGACCACTTCATTTTATGAGTATGAAGCTTCCCCATTAAAATTAACAATTGTATGAAATATGCTTTGTCAAATCCATGATCACTGAAGTATATTATTACATCAAATCCACTCGACTGCAAAGAAATGTCCAATATTTTCTTAATGAAATTGCCGTAAATTGTTTCGTCATACAGACAGGAAGTGGAAGCAATTTCGCGCATGCGCAGTACAAATCGTGTTTCCGGTACGGATCGAGTAGTGACACGGCCCACCGCCTACGTGTTTCCGCTAAAATCTCAGTTGTACGCGAGCTTCCGGTTTAGCGTTCTCTGTTAGCAAGTTGTGGTAATAGCGCGGTCTTTCTGTCAAATTTTCGATTCTCTAGCGATTACTAATAATATTTATATTATATATTTTATTAACTGTAGTAACAACATTTTAGTATACTATATTAAAATATAACATTTTATTAATGAGTTCAAGAAGCTTCAAGTGCCTTCGGCGTGAAGGTGCAACGTCTATGTATTGCTGTGTCCCATTATGTGACACATCCTCAAGGTGGTTAGTTTCCATACTTTCCCTTTGGACAAGGAAACAAGTAAAAAATGGATTCATTATATCCGACGTGAGGAATTTAATATCACTACTAACACAAGAGTCTGCAGTCGTCACTTCAAGAGTGATGATTTGATCGAGCCATCGACTCCCACAGGACGCCGGCTACTGAAGAAAGGTGCAGTGCCCACTTTGTTTGAGTGGAACAACTACTCCACTTCAGCTTCAAGGCGCACCGGGACATGGCAGAGGAGAGAAGTTTCTCCTCCACTGAACGAAGATCCTGTGCCTGTGGACTAGAGGGTGGCACGGGAGTGAATTCTCAAACCTCTCCCGTCCCACTCCCACAAAAATTAATCTCTTCCCATCCCAATCCCATGAAAAAACTGGGGGAAAATCCCGTCCCGTTCCACTCCCGGAAGAATGACTCCCATTCCCTCCCACTCCCGTGTAGTTTTTTTTTTTTTTGCCGAAATCTGTCAGTTACAGTAAAAATATAGTACAGATCACAGCGTGCCCACCTTATTAGTTGAATAAAAATCCAAAATGTATTTTTTTTTGTTATTATATTGAACTGAAAGCCATCTTATGCACAGTGTTGCACAGATTAAATTTCATGTAAATCATCCATGCTAACACACACGTCTTCTATTTGTTTTTTTGATATTTCACTCTCTATAGATATATTTTTCAAAGACGGAGTTTCGAAGTTTCTCGCTCAAGTTCACACAAGACCTAAAGCGCATCCTGTTTGCTTAAAAGTGCAACGTTTCGTTGTTATTCTGAGTGCACACAAATAAACGTAGAGTCTTTACAGATTCGAAAGATGTATTAGGCTACTTTTATCTGTATGACCAAAAATGACGGAGATTTTAAGAGCAAGTGAGCGCACCGGAGCCTGTCCTGCAGCAAACGCGCTTCCACACAAACACTTCAATAGCGCACATTTCTCTAGGTTAACATCATATTGAGCGGCCATGTAAAGTTGCTACTACATACATATTTCAGAGGAAAAGCCATATTTGAGGTTGATGAATGATAGGTGAGCGTTTGGATGTCCTGCCCGATTGTATTACCACATAGACCAGCCGTTAACAATCTGTCCATCACGGACTGCGTCATTCACTTAACCAGCCACACCAAAGCAAACAGGAGGAGAGCATAAAGAGACGGGGCAACTAGAATTGAGTTCAGAATTAAAATATACAGTCTATAGTTTATTTATATAAAAGGTATATTTGTGTGTAAAGTTGGGTATCATTACTATTCCCAGTCCCGCCCACTCCCGATTACATTTTTTCCTCTCCCGTCCCAATCACGTGATTCGTAGCGATTTTGTCTCCCATCCCGCGGGATTACCGAAAAAATGTCAGCCTCTACTGTGGATAGCATCAGGAGCATGATTATTGTTCATTTCCCGTTCCTGCGGCTGTCGATCTTTCTTTAGATCAGACTGATGATTTCAGAAAGGAAGTGGAACAACTGAGGAAACAGGTGGAAGAACTGTCTGTCCGTCAGAGATTTTGCTTGGGCAGATTTGCTGCATCAGACGATGACATACGGTTCTACACTAGGTAAGATTTAAAACTTATAAATAATATTACATTATATAATTATTAGGATGCTGTATTATAATTTTCTGGTCTTTGCATAATACAGTGTGTCCATGTAGATATTTTATTTACATGTCAGTCAGTATACCCGTATACTATACAAGTAAGCTACAATACAGTCTAAAAGTAAGATAAAACTGTTGGTCATTTTGTGATGTGTATTATCTCAAACATGTCCCACATCTTATGTAGGTTTGTGACTTACAATCACTTAATGGCATTCTGGAGACTCATTGAACCTGCATCCCACAACATGGTTCGTGTGACCAGAGCAAGGGCAGCTACGACTAGGAGTAAGGGCAGTCAACATAACTTTTTAGATTTGGGCACTTTATCTCCAAAAGGCCAGAAACCTGGTGCTCTGTGGGGTCGTAAACGATACCATCAGGAGAGGAGCCAAGCCAAGGTGCATCTGGGTGAATTAAGAATCCACAAGGGTAGAAGTTCACTCCACGCAACAGACGGTATTCCTCCACCACTGCAGATTCCAGTTCAAGGCCTCTCTTCATGTCTGCTGTCTGGCGAGTTCCCTTGTGGATTCTTTCTGCCAAGTGTTCAGCAGAGCTCTGCCCCCGTACTAGGGGTCGACCGATATGTGTTTTTCAGGGCCGATGCCGATACCGATTATTACAGATCAAGTAGACCGATAACCGATATTTTGAACCGATATACGTGTCTGGTGTAAAAATGAAAATGAATGCCAAAATTAATAATGAGCTCTGACAAAAAACATTATTTAAATGCTTTTAAACATGTATTTAATTCTAATAACAACAACATTAAATAAACAGTAATATTAATAATAATAACATAAGTGCAGGGATCACCCAGAAGCATTCTGTAAACATTTTGTAAAACTTAAAGTAAACAACAAGCAACAAATGAACAAATAATGGAAAATAAATGTAATAGCTCCCTGAAGTTTTATAAGCTAATAAAATGGGCAACAATTAGTAGTCCCAATCCAGCAACACCAGGTTGTGGTGCAGGAAGCAGAGCTGCTCGGCATGCTCTCCAGTGAGCTTGCTTCTTCTCTTGTCATCAATGGCAGACACTTCACTAAAGACACGCTCACTATAGGGACTGAGGGTGGTGAGCAAAGAAATGTTCTTGCTTCTTTGGCAAGTAGCTTGAAGCTCCCTTCATTCTGTTTCCACCACTGGAGTGGATCCCCCTTATGCCTTTCAATCACTGGCTCTTTGAGGTACTGATGTAACTCACTAAATAGTAAACTAATGAGTTTACTATTAAAATTAAAACATGGAAGAAATAGCGTATTGTGTGATTATTCTCAACAAAAGTTGTAATAATTGTTGTAGTTGTATTACGTATACAGTAATATATGCGGCTAAACCGAACTTATATTTTGACAGGTTGCCATGAGGACATTTTAAGATTCTGTAGCCTATGTATTAAGGATGGGCATTTTAAGCAAAAGTAATATTCGATAATCGCTGGGTATTATTCGATTACTATTCGAAAATCGCACCCCTCCCGCGCATGCACACGCCCACCCACCCACGCACCCACCCACGCAGGCACGCGCGCGCACACACACACACACACACACACACACACACACACACAGAGAGAGAGAGGGGGAGAGAGACCATCCAGGCTTTCAATCTGTATGATAACAAACTGTTTAATTAATTAGAGAATAGTCTATCTTAACCCAAGAAAATTAACGGTTGTAAAGTATGAGTGCTGAAATATATTAATATAACATAACCGAATGACGGCATTTATTAACTGAACAGTCCGTCGATTATCAACTGCTCATAAGGCTATACATTTCTATTTTAAAAATTAGCATGAACATTCATATTATTAAAAAGAAAATCTTAAATCTGATTAATGCATTAATGAATATTAGGCGTAAAACATATTGCGCGCTAAACAGAATATCATTCTTAAAACATATTTCGCGCTAAAACATATTGTGAACAGCCTGAATGACGGCACTTATTATGTGAACATTAATTTTAACGTCTGTCTTCATAACAATAACCTATTTCATATATATAAATATATTAAATGAACATGTTCACATGCTCGGGAAGAAGACGGGAGTGTTGTTCACAATTAGTTTGGTGAACTGTGAATTGAAACAAGGGAAGGAATATAGATCCCTGCAGCTTCTCAGAATTCCCCGCCTGAGTCTGAGCCCATCTCTCTCTCTCTCTCTCTCTCTCTAGCTGAGCCATTTAAATAGTTCAGTTTTGGTTTTTAATAACAAATTGGTCATTATTTTGTTTCCTTTCTTTATTAATTTAAAAATATGATTGGAACATCTTTTTTTTGTTAAATTCACATTTTAGTTTTTTTTAAATACCAAGCGGCCAGCGCAAATTTGATCAGTTTATCCTTCTCAAATAAATAACTAAATAATTAACGTCATAATATTTTAAGAATAAAGTCAAAATTACGATCATGAAATCATGTTACATTGCCTGAAGTTAAAGTTAAAATTACACCTGTATACTCTGCCAAAGAAATTATAATAATACGTGTGGCATCCAACCTGTCATTCTTCACATTTAACACGAAAAACAGCACAAATATTTAGCATGTAAATATAATATATCAACCAGTGGAATATTACGCTATTATTTCAGCAAAAAACTAATAATTTGAATGCAGGGAGCTCGTCACGGCTTCATTAATGGGAAACAGCACGTGAAGGCGGCAGAGAAGCACTCTGTGGAGTGCATCGTTTTGTTAACTTTGGTTTATTATTTTGAGTTGTTTGGGACGCTGTAACAAACGGCCCTCTCGTAATATATTGTTTAACAGGTCTATTGTTCACGCAATCAGAATGCACGTATCAGAAGTTCCGTTCTCCGGTGTGGTTAGCGCTCACACTATAGTGTGTGTGTGTATGTATTGTGTACACACTATGTATGTGTGCCGCGCCCGAGTGCCGACAGTGCAGTTTGTGTGCAAGCACGGAACAGAAGATGCTCTAAAATAAAACAAACAAATATTCTGTTGATCTGTGCATCTGTACTCCAGTATATAAATTCAATATGGATTAATTATTGCTAAAGTTACTTGCCAAGAGGGGTATTTTGACATACTTCATGTATTTGCCCGTTCAGGCGGCTCGCGGCTGTCTGTGCTCGCGCTGTTCACACAGAACAGAACACAACGCGCATGTACTGAAAGGAGTTGTCTTTCGCGCCCAAATGCTTTTTAATCACTTACATTTTGGCGGTGGGCGGAGATTGCTCTAGGCCACAGAGTGTTGCGCTCAGACAGGCTGCATCGAGCCAAATAGTGCATTTAAAAATTAAATAATTTCACCTGTATTATTTATTCACCAATAAATAATGTCACATGTAAATAGTATGTTTGTATGCATAATAAAAATAAAAAATTATAATTATCGGCAAATCTGTTTTGAAAATGGCCGATATCGATAATCGTAAAAATGCTTAATATCGGCGCCGATAATCGGTCGACCCCTACCCCGTACATGGCAAACCTCTCTAAATCGGGACGATGTTACTTGCGGCTTTCTAACGGAGTGCCAATCCATCGAAGCACTCTGGTCTTTGGTGGCATGCTCAATCTTGTGTGCCGTTTCCAGAGTTACTGCCAGTGACTTCATGTGCAGTAGTTCATGTTTGCTATGTACAAATAAGCACACAGATGGGTCAAGGTTGTAACCATCCAGTGGCAGAGGTGGTCGTGGTGGGGCATCTTGATGGGGAGTAATGTTGCGTGTTGTTGCTGCTGGCTGTTGGTATGACAGAACACTCCCAGCCTGAACTTTACCGAAAGCAGAATCCACCATCCAAACATCACTGGACATCCCCATTGTGGTGACTAAAGGGGCTGTAGTGTTTGTAAAGTCCTTATACACCTCTGCCACTTGCAGGACTGAGAGGTCAGGCAAGTCGCTGGAAACACCTTTATACAAGGTACTCCTGAAACGAAAAATAGTAATAAATAATAATTATAAAAATAGTATGAAAAATAAGTTGCACATTTTTATAGACTCAGTTACCATTCTTTATTGTATGGAGAAAAAAATGCAATGAAAGTGAATAGTGACTGAAACAGTCATGCTGCCTAATATATGTTTTTGTGTTAAAGTAATATGGGTTTGGAATGATGTATGAGTGAGTATATGCCATGACTTTTTTGGTGAACTATCACTTTGTCCACATAGTAAACAATCCTAAACAATCTCATATTATACTTCTACATTAAGTAAGTAACTGATTGCACTGTGCACCTTAAGCCATCAGCGAGTTTCCTTTCTTTAGGTCGTGCAGATATAACTACCATCCCACTGACAGGACCTGGCCGGACTCCCTAGGAATACCAATAATCACTTTAGTATGA
Source organism: Oxygymnocypris stewartii (assembly GCA_003573665.1). Classification (NCBI taxonomy): domain Eukaryota; kingdom Metazoa; phylum Chordata; class Actinopteri; order Cypriniformes; family Cyprinidae; genus Oxygymnocypris; species Oxygymnocypris stewartii. Next base: position 759,921 of record QVTF01019268.1, on the reverse strand, counting down.
ACCAGTGTTTGCCAGACGTGTTCCTGGAGCCCCACCAACAGTGCATGTCTTGGACATCTCACTAACCAGACACAAGTTTTAGGTCTTTTAAAGAGCAATGGGTTGAATTTAAAACAAGGTTTGTGTGCCTCCAGGAATGATGTTAGGAAAGCAATAATTTAATATAATTTATTCTTAAAAGTTTTGAAAAATTCACTTAAACTTACCATTGTTCGTGGTTTGTGCCAGCTCTGCTCAGTTTCAGTACAGCTGTGAACTGGAGGAACTGCACTGATGCCAAGCTGAGAGTAATGTGCAGTCTGGTACAATAGTGCAACAATATGGTTGCACAGTGCTGTGCCAGCAACACAGGAACAGCTACACTGGGACAGTATGACAGGTTTGGAGTCCTTTAATGTAATCTGTAAAGATAATTAAACGATGACATAGTAAATGGATGGCCCCAAATGAAATATCTAACAATCTATCTATATATATAAAACTATCTTTCAAAATCAGTATCTTTCTTTTAAAGTGCTAAACTTATTTACTGAATATCCTTGTTATGTCTGCATTTCTAAACTTACTGTATAAATTAATAGAAATTAAATGAAAAAAAAGTTTAGAAAATTTAAACATTTTAAAATATGAACAATAAATGCATCCTTTATTTCTCTAGTATTGTCTCCCTACTCTCAAACTATGTGGCTTCTCTGTCTTCCTCATAGATCTGAAACAAGTCGCCCTCACGATCTCTCCTGTCACCTGATCCTTTTCAGAGACTGAAAAAAATGACATAGCTTTAAAGGGTCATACAGATCGTATTAACATAATATCATTAGCGAGACTATAAAAACAGAAGATCTTAAAAAGGTTAAGTAAACAAAACACATCCTATAAGAGTATGCACTGTCACAAACGAAGCTAGCTAACGTTAGCTTGAGAATACGTACCTTCAAAGTTGTCGATATAGCTCGAAACATACAATTTGAAGCCCTTCTCCTTTTTACTTGAAGGAGTGACCGATGCTAATCTTACAATTCGATTGACATCGTTCACTGTAATCCGTGGAAGTTCTTGCAAGCAGCGAGTGTAAAATGCCATGCTGAGAGCGCTCATTGAAACGGTAGGGAAAAACAGCTTCTGGCGCCGCACCGGAAGTTGCGGAGCAACTGACACGAAACGCGGAAGTAGTCGTGCATAGAGTCCATTGTGGATGTATGTGGGTACCCGGAGCTGTATATACATCAGGCACGTGCGGGGGGGGGCGGAGGGTGCTTGAGCACCTGCCCCTTTGTCCCATGAAGCCCAAAGTGCCCTTTTATCAAGGCAAAAACATTTTTTTATTAAACCCCCTTCTGTGAAGGCCTGCCCAATCTAACTATTAGTAAAATTGATGATTAATAATTTAGCCGTAAATAATAAGACATGATAACCTTTCACCTGACGACCTCATCCGAACGATCCCTCGCGCTCAGGCACCACTTCAATATCGTCCGCGCCACGGTTGCAGCTTAAGTAAGTGGGGTTATCAGCGGAGTGGTATGCTTGTTTACTTATCATTATTATTATTTTACAAGAACACCGTGAAGAGAACATGCATTGCACAGCTTTTGTTTAAATCGCTGTGTTTAGCCTGCAGCAAACGCTACTTCTAACGTTATACACAGCAGCAGCACCATAAACAAAGGTGCATGTGTTCACTTCTTTTGTGCTATTTGAGGGAGAACAGTTTCATGGGGGTGGAAGGGTCTGGTCTTTTTAATATCATTTGACTAAAATCTATTCATACTTTTACTTTTATTGTTACAGTATTTATTTACAAATTTAGAGTGCCTTAAAGTAATTACCTCAACACTGGTAAAACAAGGCTATACTGATTTTCTCATTCTCCGAATTTTACTTATCAATCCTGTTTTTAATTATCATTATCATTCTAAAATGAATAAATTTAGAACAGGATTAGAATACAATTATATTTTTAATATGACAATTTTTTTTCGACAAAAGCAACAGTAGTGTTTACAATAGCAAAAACACCTTAGCCTGTAAAGTCAATAACATCTCTCTGGAAATAAATAAAAAAATGTCAGTATAAAACGAATAATATACCTGACCTGACATCACAGTGCAGAGTGAAGAAGATATGGCCCTTATAGATTTCAGAAAAATGTGTGAAGTGTGTGTGTGTGTGTGTGTGTGTGTGTGTGTGTGTGTGTGTGTGTGTGTGTGTGTGTGTGTGTGTGTGTGTGTGTTCTGCAGTGCCTCGAAAAGAGAGAAGAATAAAACAAAAAAGGAGCTGCTTGAGGCAGGTGCAAAGAAAATAAACTTAAAATGGTCTTGTATGTTACTGTATCAATACAGAAGCATCCGCATCAATACGCGTATCAGCAAGGAATGCGTCACTATACATTGCTGTTATGATATTTTGTGCACAGCCCTATTTAAAGCCTTGTTTCATGTGCCCCTTTTATATTTTGAGCACCTGCCCCTCCAAAGGTCTCTGCACGGCCCTGATATACATCTTCGTACTTTTACAAAAACAGGAATACATTTTGCAACGAGACTGGAGCTGCCTGGCAGAAGCCCCTCCCATGACGCGAATTCGCGTCTGTTGTGTAGTGAATTTCACGCGCGAATGAAGCGAGTAAACTCAAAATGTTCAACGTCCAACTTCGCGCGATTTATTCGCGTCATTCGCGTCTGGTGTGAACGCACCTTTACAGTCCTTCCCATTGATGTCAGTCACATTTGACTGCAAACAGCCAATGTGTGCCTTTTTCATGACCACTCATAAAATGAAGGCCAGTTTTTCTTTCCAGATTGTGTATTTAAAAAAAAAAAACCAAGTTCTGGACTTGAGGAAACAAAAATTAAATCAGTCAAAAATGACTGAAAAGCTTTTTTGGCTAAAGTTGACTCGAACGAAGGCAGCAAAAGTATCTGAGCACAGGGTGCTCAAGTGTAAGGGGTCATTGTGGAGGCAGGTATAAAAGTATTCTTCATGTAACATATTGCTCCAGATATAAACAACAACGCTTTTAACACTACAAGTATTTGTGCTGTGCTGTGCAGTGCATCTTCAGCTGAACCATTCCCATATTTTAAGTGCTGCATGACTCCTCCACGCACTTTTTCCTGTGTCCTTGCTATTCGCTTAAGTCATGCTGTTTCTAGGGCCAAGCCTCTGCTCCATTTCAAGTGAGAACACTCTCAATAGCTGTTTATGCTTTTAAAACTACAGTCTGTTCATGGCACCTGGGAAACATGCATTTTGACAATTCATAAAACATTAATCACGGATAAGCCATTTGAGATTTTGATATGGAGATAAAGGTTAGGGTCATGATTTTTCTGGGGTAATACAGCACACCGTGGGTGTATATTAGGACCATTTATTGTTTGGTTATAGGCTCCGAAGCATCGTTTGGACCCAAAACGATGATGCATGGCATCAGACTTAAGTGCATGGGAGAAGAGCATGAATGTTTGGTTCCACATGGATTTTAAAATTCTCTCTTTTTAACCATATAACATTATTCAGATAAAAGTTTTGGTTTGTGTTCTCAAATAGCCCTTACAAAATCAGCTTTACTGTACAAAATGAAGTAGGATACAACATGTAATTTTATTGTTGCTGATATATATATATATCCCTCAACTCAAACTGATCCACGGTGAGTGGGCAGCTTCAACATATGCAGATTAGACAAGCTCAAACCGTTGACCTTTTCCCGTGCAGACATGGTGAAGAAGGATCTGAGGAGAGTAATTGAATTTCAATGGGAGAACATACTCACCTTTTTGCTGTTGAAGATGACGCTGATCCTTATGTTTTGTGTTTAATTGGGAACAGGTGCCTTCCATTCATGGTTATTAATTGTTTCCCATGGCAACCCCTGACAAGCTCACAAGGCCATCCAGTATTTAATCAACTAAAGCTGTTTTGATTATTATGAAAGAACACATTTAAAACATTTACAATCTAAAGTTTTGTTTCAAGTGTATCCTTTTAGCCAACATTAACTACCATTCAAATGTTATTTTGTATTTATTTTACTTTTGGTCACTTTTTGTGTCAGATATTTCTGCTGCCCTGGACTAAAAATCACCTTCTGCAATCCAAAACTGCTTAACCCACCCTAACCAGTCATAGCTGTAACCAGTAGATTACACACAAGTTCTAGTCTGTTACTGATTACATGATGAAAACTGCAGTTAGTAACATCATCTAGGTAACTCATTGTAGGTAATGTATTCTGACTACTTTTTAGATTACTTTTTTATCAGACTTGTTTTAAACTTACCCTCAAAATAATACCACATTGAGATATATAAACAAAGGGAAATAAAATATTGTAACACTGACGTATAGGGGCCAATTCACATGCTAATAGCTGTTCATTAGCATGCATATTGCTGGCATATTGACTATAAAGCAGAATATGTGCTTTACTTATAGACGGTTTGATAGTGCGCACGCGCCCGGACCGAAGGTAACTTCCGGTCTGTGTTTGTATATCGGGCTGTTAGTGGCTCCGGCTATAAACACAGTTAAAGTGATGAGTAATGAAGTTGGGCTCAGGTTGTTGTATTGTGGGATGTGTTTCTCATACATACATTTATTTGTGGCAACCCACCACGATATCAAAACTTTCCCAAAAGACTTAGAAATGAGCACGAAATGCACGTTTAAAAATCAAAACGAGGCGCTGTGTTTTTATATCACTGTATTTCTGAAGGAACAAATGTTTGATGTCATTTTCATTTCATCTTGCATGTTATATGTCTGATAAAGCAGCGTTTGTAAGCTCAGTTTACAGCCGTTACCGGCCCAAACCTCTAACGTTAGCGTTATTTCTCCCGCTTTTAAGTGTCTTCTGCTGGCAGAGAGTGAATTTGCATTTTTAATAAGTCCGTCCAAGTAGTTATCGCTGCATCTCAGTCCGTCTGATTTACGAAGCAAATATATTTAGCTTGTTATAAAAAAATTATCTACTCCTGAGGGACTTGATTCTGTTGTTATTGATTCTATTTGGACGTCTACCGGAAGTTAAGTTAGGGCCACAAACACGCGCATGCGCAGTAACGTTTGTTTACGTTGAAACCGTCTATAAAGCACAAATTCTGCATGAGCTTTTCTACATCTCTAATCCTACCCAGTACCTAAACTTAACAACTACCTTACTAACTATTAATAAGCAACAAATTAGTAGTTTATTGAGGCAAAAGTCGTAGTTAAAGGCAGGGTAAGCAATTTCTGGAAGCCAATGTTGATATTTGAAATCACCAAAATAAAGATGCCTCTATTTTGATAGATCCGCCCCACATATACTTAGTCAACTCAACTCAGGCAACGATTAGGTCTGTGAAATATAAGGCACTTTTCCTCCGAAATTACCTGGAAAAATATGTCCCTGTATGGGAAAAATATGACTTTTTTCCCCCAGACCTGTTGTTGTCTGTGTTTCCATCGCGTTCTAAGTAGGGCTGTGCGATATGGACAAAAAATATATATCACGATTTTTTGATTTTTTTTTTCGATTTCGATTTTAATCACGATTTTGACACAAACAGACATGCTTTATCTTACACATCTTGTTTTTGCACATCTTACTTGTTTTTGCACATCTTACTTGTCTTGCACATCTTGTTTTGCACTTTTCCTTATTCTATTACACATTTTACTCTTTATTTCTTTTTTTTACCTATATATATATATATATGCTCTTGTGTGGTATATAATTTTTATTCTTTGCACTGTCCACTGAGCGGACCTGATTTGATCTACATTTCACTTTTGATTATACCCTGTATAATTTATTATGTGACAAATAAAGAAACCTTGACCTTTACAGTTATAAATGCATTCTGTGTGAATTTGAAACATTTCCAAAGGAAACCAATTAGACCTTTCCCAAAAAGTTGTAACATGTCTCTAGAACAGACAAATGGCAAAATACACATATATATATATATATATATATATATATATATATATTATATGTATATGTGAGTAATCAAATCCAACAAAACAAGATGCAACCAGAGCATGTGAGCGAAGCGGTTCAATATTCCGCTTTGTGTGTGCGCTCCGCTCAGTCGTTCACGGCCAAAATAAACGCTCCGCTAATGTTCCGCTCACCTCACCGGTAAACCGAATCCCGCTCAGATCACGCGCTCACATTAAATGTCTCCAGTAAGATTAGGCATATTTATTTTTTCCTGTTTATAGTGACATTATTGAATAAATGTCTCAATTAAAGCAGTAGTCCGATAAGAAATGGTTATGTTTCAGAGTGAAATTGTTCATTTAAATTAGGGATGTTAATTAACCTTTAACCAACCGATAATAATTTTGACCCATTAATACAATCAGTTAAACGGTTTAAATTCACTTATTTATTTATTTTTAGTAATTTATCAAAATATTTTAAAAGGTTTGCTGCATGGTTAAAATAAGCTACACATATAAAAAAACACGTTTTTTAGAGAGAGCGAGAGAGAGGAAAAAACAAAGTAGCCTTTAAGTTGCATTTTATTATTTCATTCAGAAATAGCCCAACACGAGTTACAAACATTATAATAAACACTGTAAACATAGCTAGGCAATTTTAGTTCCCCTCACTCCACAACAAATCATTACAATTAACAGTAGGCTAGAAAATAACAAGAATTAAAAATAAGAAGCTATAACGACAAACCAAAACTAATTATTTTAGGCTAAAACAAAACTGATGATGACAAAACAAAACAAAAATGGCCAAATTATTATTATTTTAGGCCAAAACAAAAATGTTGGGTCTCTCCTTCAACACAAAATCAAATGTTCCCGTATTCGCGTATTTAAATGCCAAAATATTATTTACCCTTACAATATCCACATAAAACAAAATGTTTTGCATAACTTCACGGCGGTATGGTGATAACGCTAAACAGCACAGATTTTACTACATATTTAAACTGAGCAGTGTGTTTTTTCCATATGTTTGACCGGTTGTTTTTATAATGATAATGAACAGGCTGCATTTGGTAGAATGTTTAAATGAGCTTAAACTGGATTTATTCCCCTTCCAACAGTGGAAGCAACTCATCTTGGTCATGAAGATAATCGGAATTGTAAAAGGTCTGCTTTTATTTGTGTACATAAACAATAAAAAAATTATCTTTGCTTTTTTGTAAAATAAGAAAAAAAATAGAATGCATCTTTCTGCCGTCTGCTTTAATTTCGCGCAGCACAATAATGAACAAACTCTGCATACTCTAGAAAACACTGGGTTCAAAACAACCAGTTTGGGCTGGGTAAAAGAGTACATTTGGGGTTCATTTTACCCAGTACATTTGATTGTTTATTTAACCCATCATTAATGGATGATTTAACTCAGCTAATGGCTTTATTCGTTTATATTATAATATTCGCTTGTTTTATTTTTTTTACTTTATACATGAAATAATATTTACAGATTAACTTAAATCCTCTAAACTTCTGTAAAATACTCCAGACGTGATAACTTCCTTTATTTCTCATTTGCTTGTTTTTATAAGCTATAAGCCTACACATTGCCTATTTAATCTCGTTTAACAAACATTAGAAGTAAAGATTAAACATTAAACCGATGTAATTCACGAGTAAATGGACCACTCTGTAATTGTGCTTCCACCGTAACGGCGCTGGCTCTCACGCCGAGCTGGAGTCGTGTTCGGCGGGAACTGATCACGGATCAGACCGCCGCCCTGCGCTTCACTCATGGACAAAATGAAATGCGATTGCCTTCATTCGCGATTTTATTTCGATTTCAATTAATCACACAGCCCTAGTTCTAAGTACCGAGAAGGCAAATAGTCTGGTGACTTAACGTTAGGTCTCCGCGCGTGTTTCTCAATACCAACTACGCAAATTTCGGACTTGTATCCTTCTGTAGTTCGAACTTCACAGAACGACGCAATTCAGGTAATTCTGCAAACAGCAGCGTACTTATAACTTATAACGTCAGTCAGCTCGCCTCGGCTACTGTAATCTTCCTCATTGTATTTACAGATGAACTATATCAAACAGCACTGCCTCTTTTCGTTTTCATTTAAACATATTATTAAATCTAACAGGTAATCTTTGGTCTTTATTCTACTGTTCTACTGATATGATAAAATGAAAATGAAAACAGGCCATATTTTATATAATATTAAATTTTATTAGTATGTATGTACATTCCCTGAACTAAATTTCTGTGGCAATTAATTTACTAGCTGCAGAATCTTATGTTATATCTTATGTTTAACCACTACAGAGAGATCAGAGCCAGCGGTAAATGTCAGAAGGACTTGCCGAGGTTATACTCCTCTCTTCGGGATACATGAGCATTGAGCGCCCGGTGATCACGTGGAGCTCACGTCTCCGAAATCAGCAAAGCACATGCCCTGTTTTTATAAATAAACCGCAGATTTGAGTTTTAAACAACTACATTCTCGCCTGAATACATGCATCCAGTGTAGGCAGGCTATAGCTGTTGCAGCGCGGCACGTCTGGTGTAGACACGGTGTTACTCACCTATCGAGAAGAAACAAAGCAACCTCGGCGTCCGATCGCAGGCCTTCTGCTCCTTGAGTTCTCTCCAGCACTGGAAAGCTGATCCGATCTGATATCTACACGTGTCCTACTTCTTACCTTAACGTTTCGCAGCCATTTTCCTTTTGTTTTTTATCCACCATCTCAATCTTTCTGTCACTCGGCTCGGCTGTTTACTGAACGCTCTCTCCTCCATATTATGAGTAGACACGCCCCTTACTGCTGATTGGCTATGAGTTTATTTTGGTACTCAGCCCGGACTCAGTTTTCTAAAACGCTTTTGAAAAATAGCTTACCCTTCCTTTAATCTCTTGTTAATAGCGAGAATGGGACCTTAATATAAATTGTGACTGAAAAAATATTCCTTTTTTTTAATCGATGCTGATGCTATAAAATGCATTAAACATTTAATTAGTGAATTAACAGTGTGCGAATAGTGAGTTGGTTAAAAAAAGCTAATATTTAATGAAATATTATAAATATTACAAATAAATAATTGAAACACTTGAAGACAGTTAACTGACATCAAAGAACTGTAAACATGCAAATGTGTCGTGAAATTATTTGAAACATTATCTTCCTCAGAGATGTTTCGAGTAAATACTTTAAGGTGTTTTGCTGACAAAAACATTTGGGAATCCATGCATTATATGAACAAACATTAATAAACATGAAAACAGAAAGGAATATTAAAAAAATCGATAAATTATTAATAACTTACTGCCTTTGTGTGAATATGTAATCAAGTAATCCATTAAAATGAATTTAGAGTTTTTTAATTGTAATGTACTCTAATTAAAAGTACTAGACATTTTGGTAACACTTTATTCTAAGGTGTGCTTGTTACATGTACTATTATAGTAATATAAATTATGCATAAGTAGCCCTAAGACAAACCCTAATCCTAACCCTTACCATATAGTAAGTACATTTAGTTAATTAATATTACTCAGTACTCAAATGTGTAATTACACCGTAACAAGGACACCTTGAAATAAAGTGTAACCGACCTTTTTAATCTGATTACATATAATCAGTAACTACCCAGAAACAATCACATCTACTGTTACTGAACTTACTGGAAACAACAAATCTGTGTTTCATGATCGTTCGATGCAAATCAAGTGCACCAAATATTTGAGCATGATGGTGTTTGTGCTGATGCCTCATCACAGCTCAGTTTAATGTAAGTGTATTGTTGTGCTCAGCGAGCGCTTTAACATCTCACATCCAGATCGCCGGGATGAGACGAGAGCTTGCAGTTGCCATGGAGATCTGAGACATGTTTTAACAGCTCCACTCTGCAGCGAGGAATACTGTTTGCTGAGCTGTGACCATACATTTCATCCTTACGGATGTCATACCCACTTGACACTCTTCAGGGAATGAAGAGAGACAGACAAATCACACACAAGACTGTTTACTGATGAAATGTGTCCTCAGATGATTTACTGTGAAGGAGGCAGGATTTGATTCTCTCGTAGTAGACCTACAGCTGGGAGCATTCAGGACTGATGTTTAGAAATGTATTGTATTTTTGGTTACACTTCATTTTGATAGTACACTATAGACATTCTACTAACTATTAGTAGCTTTGTAACTACATGTCTACTAACTCTCAGTAGGGTAGGTTTAGTGTTAGTAGAATAAGTGGACAAATACTTGTAAAGTTTCTGATAGTCGGTATGTTGTGGACTCATCAAAATAAAGTGTTAGAAGATATTAAGCAGACAGTCTAATAATGACTGCTAGCTAACATGTAGTTACTTACTGTTAGTAGAATGTCTTAAGTGACTATTGAAATAAAGTATTACCGTAATTTTTTTTCTCTAAAAATTCTGTACGCTGTTTTGAAAGTAACTAAAATGCCTTTTTATTTTAAAGGGTAGCTCTGGCTGAACTAAATGCACTGATTTCAATATGATTGTGATATTTAAGTGTTATTCTGTTGCTTAGTTAACAACACAAAGAAAGAGGCTATTAAGATCTTCAGGCTGTTTTTTAACTGTGTGTGAACCAGATTCTGTGAGTGACTATATCATTTACTGTATATCATAGTCATACAGCTGCATCACAATTGATTTCTGAAGGCTTTTGAGAGCCTCATTTTTATGAAACTGGTTGCGAGTGTGAGATAGTTGTAACCCTCACAGTCACAATGATGATGATGATCATGGGGAGCATTTTCAGGCATTAAAAGGTGAAGAGCAGAGGTTAAACAAAGTGTTACCATATAAAAATGACGTGAAATAGAGCTAGAAGCATTTACGTTCCTGTTCTTGAATGGAGTTTGTTTCAGACTGAATCTTTTATTTACCAAATGTACAAGTTTCTCTAAAAGCACAGAGACTTTCTGAAATGTATCGTATTGTAAGCATTAGCAAAGTTAGAATGTATATTGCATTCATTTATAATATACAGTATTTCTACACTAAAGGATCACTTTATGGCAAAGGTCAAATGTTTTAGGGGTGAAATAAGAAAAATAGTCATCATAGTATGTTAGTATATTGGTGCTCTGCATCTTTAAGCCAAAATAAGTGGAGTAAAGCTGATACGTGTGATTGTCAATGGGTTCTAAACTGAATCACATACATTAGATGTGTTTTCAATGGCTGTTCTGTGGCAATAAATCTTGACAGTAATTAGGAAATAATGGTGTTTCATTTTGTGAAAGCATTGTTTTGCGTATGGCCGAGTCGCTGCAGCGCTGATATATGCCAATACTATGATTACAATATAGCTAGATCTAAAATCCAGAGGATGACCTGTATCGTCCCTATATAGCATCACATTGCCCTGAACCTAAAACTTGCTCTGTGTTAAATTATAGACATAACAGTGTGACTTTCTGTAAAGATACTGTTGATGGCTTACAGATAACACTATTCTTTAAAGGTACCATAACAGTCGGAACTTAATTTGTCCCATAACTGCAGCAGAAATAGTGCTTGTTCAGTCCTTTTAAGAAGATATTTCAAATACATCTCCCGTTTGATGTTTATAATTCTTTATTATAATGCCTCAACAATTATAGTAGAAAATCACAATTACATTCATGTGAATTAAATATGGATAATTATATTAAATTAATGAATTAAATATACATAGCTTTCATCGAGTTGCAGCAAAAACTACAAAATAAAAGTCTGAACATCCAGCCATATGTAAGATTAATATATTAACATTTCAAAATTCCTGCTCATTAAAATGCTAGGCATAAAGTAGGCAATTATTGAGTTTTTATTGAAGTATTTTTTACTTGCTCTCTGTGAAAGTCATATGCCAGGAGTCACAAAATTAGCTTATCTTCCCTTAAGATAGTTAAGTGTAAGATGAGACGGTGAAGTTGATCAAACCGAGTATATAACTTGGGTAGTGAAGATATCTCGTCGTTATCAGAGACCTCAAGACAGTTCAGAAATCACAGTCCCAGCCTGAAAACTCCTCCTCCGCTTGGGTCTTATCATAGGGAAAGCGGTCAAAGTTTATATAGCAAGGACCCTGTAAAGCAAAGAAACCACAAAAACACAATCAATGAAACAGACTTTGTTCTTTGGTGGATTTTCAAATCTGTCCATTGGCCTCCTCCGATCATTGAAAATATATTTAAGGGAGTGTAGCTGAAGTGTTATGGTTTGTAAGTTGTGAAAAAAGTAGACCTTTCTTATGAGTCGAATAGTTGGTGCCTCCAGCTGCCCCATTCTTAATTTATGCCAGTTAATGCTGTTAAACCACCTGAGAAATAATCGAGGGAAAATGTCAATACAGCAAAAACATTAATAACAAAAAAAACAGCACACGTCACATAAGCATACTCAACGCAGTACTCAGTACTAAATTCAATATACTCTATGTAATAAACTATATGTATTGATAAAGCTTACCTGTGATTTCGGACATCTTTGATTCCATTTTTTGTATTGCCCAGACGCAGGCCCGGACGTGATCTGCATGGCATGTAAACAACACATAAACTGAAGATCAATCATGTAAATACCTAAATGACATTAAAGGGTGACATTTAATTAAACATTTTTAAAAAATAAGCCAAAGGCTTTGTAATAGACCATCAGAAATGACCTGCACAATTTACTGATGAGAGATTTGGCACCTTCCTCCATAGATGCCGGGAAATTCAGCACACCATCCAAGATCTTGGCATAGATCTTCTGTGGGTCTGAACTGGAGAATGGCGGACTTTAGGACAAATAAAACCAGAACAACAAATTTAAACACACAGGAAAAAAGCATTTTATTTATTTTCCTCCACAAAGTTTAACAGCTTATTGGCCCTGATTTAAAAATGAGATCTGCGCAAACTTGATGGCACATGCAAACACGGTCTGCACTTAGGACTGCGTGCTTGAAATCTGCAAAACAGCGCATCATTTCAGGTTCCTTTGATGAATATATGTGACCCGGGAGCGCAAATCCAGTCATAAGTAGTATGGGGGGGGGGGGGGGGGGTTGTTAGTCCTGTGGCTGATTTTACACAATGATTACAAAATTGCTCTAATTTATAAAAAGGTTTTTATTTAATGAAAAAATAGCCTTATTGTTTATATATTTTTTTTCTTCAGGGGCCTGAAATTGAGATAATTTGGTCAATATTGATAATTAAACAATATTTAGCTGAATGTGTTTTGTGTTTGCACCTTGGCTGCAAGTCCCTGTTTTAATAAATGACTTATTGAAGCATTCATATCAAACGATTCATTTAAAAATGGCTCATTCAAAAGAAACGAAACAAGCAAGACCATCTGAATGGACTGTTGAATCACTGGCTCACTCGATTCGTTCAAAAACTGATTCATTCACGAGATGAAACACCGTGTTGCTATGCACTGTTGTATAAAACTAACAGCACATTTGGGTTCGCGGCCTCGCGCACATGTGCTGATGATATACAGAAAAGTACATTGCTTGTGCAATGAATATAAAAACTTAACTCATACATGGGTACATTTTTGTTTAATTGGCAGGAATTATAAGGGCATGCTAACTGTTTTCTAATGGGCCTCATCGCGCTGTAGTATATTAAGGACCGAGTCAGAAAAATTAAGATTCGATCAAAGCATGGTTGAAACATGAGGAGCCGAATTCCACAGGACAACAGCAGGAAGTCATAAATCAGGCCCCTAGCCCAGCTCGCCTGAATGCAGCCTGCAACATTTAAGACCAAAGGAACACTTAATGATAATTCCAATGCAGGAATTTGGTAATACATTTGAGTAATAAATATTAATGGTCAAAGAGATGCAACATGTGACCATTACATGTGACCATTCTGATAGAAATCACAGCTACAGACTTTCTACAGAGTGACCTTCTTCCCCCGACCACACCAACAAGACAAAGGAGCCGACTGAAATTCTTTGGGTCACGAAGACTGTGGAATCATCTTAAAAGACATTCATTCTCATTGTTAATGAAACTAATAATCTCTATGCATAACTGCATAGTATGTATGTGACCCACAAATTTGACTATCCTTTTTAATCATTGTGTTTGTCGTGCTTTTAATTAGTATTGACTAGCTTAAGCCTGTAGGGTTAATGTCATGTTTGGTATGTATGAGTTCGATACTTTTAGTAAATTTCTTCAAAGAGATTCTCTGTCAAATGTATCATATTCTGGTTATAGAAACCACATCCAAAAGGATACTTTGCAAGAGAATGTAAAATTCGGGCAATGTGACTGGCCATGACATGTTAATTTATTGATTGGGTGGAGCAACAAAGCAGCACCCAGAGCCAGCATAGGATCTAATTGGTCAAGACAACCATTGGGGTGGTGCCTGAAAGCTGAGTTTAAATACCCAGGACACACTTCTCCCCGCCCTCTAAAAATTCTCCGCGCTCTTGAATTCTTCGCTCCTGAAAATGCTCTCCTGAAAATACTCTCTCTTAAAATGCCATCTACAATCTCTCTGAGCACCATGTGCTCGGGCCTTCAAGCCACCACGATGAGAAGAAAAGGCACCTAGTCTCTTTACATCCTTTTATTCTGTTACTATAGTTTATTTTCTTTCCGTTGAGTTCGTGCGCTAAGTTACGTTTGACAACAAGCCCAAAACTCTGCAAAACCAGCCAAGAAACATCGCCCACTTCAACGACTCCTGAACTCTAAGCCAATCAGCGACTTCGGAGAAACCCTTTCCCGCAAAGACGGAGGACAAAAGGGAATTCTTAAACACAAAAGCTGCAAGTACAAACCCCCAGACTCTTGCTGAAACTGGTGTAATTTTTATATATATTTTAGCCTCATTGAAAAAGTCAATGCGAGTGTTAAAGAAGTGATTGATGGTTGTTCAGGTTTATGCAATTGCACATATTGCTGTAAAATCAAATTCTCATTCTCTTAATCTAATCCTTTCCTCACTTTCTCTCTTTCTGCAACGCGTGAATGTGTGAATGCTTGCGTAGATTAGTTTACATGTCTTAGATTTATATAAATAAAGTCTTGTTTATATTGAAAAGAGAAATATCTTGTGTTTTGTGCTCATAAGTTAATGCCTTAATCTGTCGATTTTGTTACTGTGCTATTTAATAGTGTTTTCACTATATTTTGGGATTTTAATATCCAGTGCAGAGTTTGTTATACGGCTTGTTCAGTGAATCGCCGTGAAACAGTGAGTCTGTTCAAATTCCCTATAAAATCATTAATGATTCCCTTTGAGCTAAATTGACCTGTTTCCCTTATAACAATATATATATATTATATGTTATCATTACAGCGCTGTGAATGCTTTCGGACTCTCAATAGTTTTTTATTTCTTTTTTTTGAGATGGAAAATGTCAGCTCTCCTACCGTCTCTCAGTCCATCACACAGTCACACATACATAATATCAGGAGAATGTCCAATCAAGGAAAAATCATACCTTCTGTTGTCTTCTTATTACAGAATTTCAAAAGTTGGGCTTGTTCATGAATCATCATAAGTAGAGAATTTTAACATTTCATGTGCATGATAAGTTTTACGTAATACACAAAATGAATAATCCTAAGGGAATGGTGGTTTACAGAGGGGATGCTTTTTGTCATTTTATTTTGACAAGGGGGACGCCATCCCCCCTCAATTCCAGCCCTGATTGTATGGGTCAAAATGATCCATTTTACCTTTATGCCAAATATCATCAGGATATGATACAATTATTTTAAAATGTGGAATCTGACGGTATCTCAGCCAAATATTGTCCGATCCTAACAAACCATACATCAATGGAAAGCTTATTTGTTCAGCTTTCAGATAATGTATACATCTCAATAAAAACATACAAAAAATATCCTTACTTAAAGACCCTTGACTGGTTTTGTGGTGCAGGGTCACGTATGATTTTGGGGTGTTCCTCTATTCACATGCAAAATACAGGGCATTTAATATTCTCATGTTAAATTATTTACTAAATTTGAAAGTCATTTTGGAAACTATAATTGCTACTGCAAATTATTGCATTCGATATTTACTGAACTTCATGCATTAATGTGAATTGGGACAGTCCAAAATTTGAAAAGTGGTAATACTATACTCCGGTGCCATAGATTTGTGGACCTCACATATGCATACAGTGCAACAGAACAAATACATTAACATAACCGATGTGACATTGCATTCCTGTAAATTAATTATTTTACTTCAAGCTAATGTGTTAGCTTGTTGCCCCGTGTGTAAATACAGCCCTAGTGTTTCACTTGTTCTCTGTCAGTTGAATATAATGCCCCGTGTTTCTGTTTCTTTCCTCCCAGTGTTCCTTGTCATTAGTTTTCTTTGTTCTTTATTAAATACTTAATTAGATCCACTGCTCTACCTGCACGTTACAGATTCTTCCAGTTTGTAAAACTTCACTCAATTTAACTTACTTGATAAAAATAAAATTATAAATAAATAAATAAATCACTGTTGTGGTACACGAGGAAACATTATTACCTGCCCACAAGTAGCTCATAGATTAGAACACCAAGTGACCAGAAGTCAGCAGCAAAGTCATGGCCCTGGTTCTGAATGATCTCCGGAGGGATGTACTCGGGGGTACCGCAAAACGAATACGTCTTCTCACCCCGAGAGAGCTCTTTTGCAAAACCAAAATCAACCTGAAAAGAATACAAGACAAAAAGAGCGAGAGAGAAAAGAGGTATGAACAGCTGTAACATCATCATAAATTAATGCTTATAAAAATATGGGTTTGGACTATTAACAGAATATTAAACTCTCAACTCTATTGTACCAAAGCGAAATAATAAAACCATTATATGAAAAGAAAAATCTGATAATGACTAAATACATACAAAAATGTTATCGCCTTAACTTGCATTTACTTAATTTCTGTCCAACTAGTGAATAATTGAGGCGTTTCATTTAGTTTCAGAATAAATATGGAATCTTCTCTGAACACCACCAATTAGTGTTGCTTTTATACGTATCTTATCTTGACTCTCAGTTTTGGATGATGGCCAGCTCTTTGATTGATACAGTATTTTTCCACTTTTATCAACTGAAGCTATAGAGAGCTCTACAAATCAAAGTCTGCGCATTATACACTACATGATTTTTTTAGGAGGGGTGGGGGGGTCTGTCAATTCAAATCTACAGCTAACGTTGGCTCATTCAGACTATAAATTGGGGCAAAATTCACATAGTGTATTCCAGCCTTCATTGGACTAATGCTGACTTTATGCTTTTAGATATATTTGATGCCTTTGAATTTGTCTTAGCGTATCCTTTTTTTGTCCTTGTTATTTTCCTGTATAATCTGTGTGGAGTCGTCTTTGGTCTGCAGTGCATGATGTCACCTATAGTCATTTTAAAGGAGTTACGGTTCTCCGTGCAGAGAGATGGGAGAAATTCAGTGATATAACATGCACAATCCACAAATTTGGGATGTAAAGAATGAAGGCAAGAAAACATACTCAATCATGAATCTTTGCAATAAATTCAGATGCCATGTGTAATGTTTTGGCATCCAACCTAGACCACAAATCTTGCTGAAATATATCTTACTTCTTCATCCTTTTTCATTAAGGTAATGACAGCCAGGCAGCGTGAGGACTAATAAAGTGTATCTTTCAGTGGGCGTATTAAATTGTCACAGTGACAAATCATCACAATTGTAATAACAGCTTATCAATGTAAATGCCTGTAATTGCTCTAAAGTGGAAAAGCAGATCCTTGTTTCAATACATCACAGTCGCATGCTGCTTCACATTAAAAAAGAGGGTGTATGTGTATAGATGTATATGACAGGAGAAGCAGGGGAAAGAGAATTTCATTTGTTTTACCAATTTCACATATCCTTTGGAGTCCAGAATGAGGTTTTCTGGTTTCAGGTCTCGATACAGGATCCCTTTGTTATGGAGGTATGCAAAGGCTTCAACCACACATGCTGTTATGAACACGGCTATATTCTCCTGGAAGCGCCCTCTGCAACATGATGGCACATGCGCCCACATTCACACATTCAGACAGTGATAATTAGGGAAATACATATCTGCACTCAAACATTTGACAGAGACAGGAAATGGATTCTAATTAACGGTCTACAATATTCTGCAAGAAAGTCTACACTAATGTGTTATGCACGTATGCAGAACACATAAGATGTTCTGAGGGGTTGTTAATGCATTGCTATGTGGTTTCTAGGGGATTTCCAGCTCGTTTCTATGCACTGCAACAGCAGTTTTCATAAGGATGCTTGCCTTAGCAAACAACGTTAATTCATGTGTGAACGTCTTACGCCTCTTTCAGCTTGGTCCAGATTTCCCCACCAGGACAAAACTCCATGATCATATAGACGTAGCGAGAATCTTTGAAGGCAGCATGCAGCCTGAACAACACCAGAGAAGTCAGAGTGGAAGTTCATATGTGAAATGCTTGAGCAAAATAAGATATGATTATAGGTTAGCTGCACTAACCTGACAATGAAGTCACATTGGATTGTCTGGAGAAGTTTCTTTTCTAGGAGAATGTGTGCTTCCTGCTTCTTTGCAACAACATGCTGTTTACTGACCTTCTTCATAGCAAAGTACGTTCTGTGCTGCAAGGTAGTTACCTGGTAAACAAACAACAAGTCATCATTAGTGTTTTGACTTTAAAAGGACTCAGAAAAGCCATCGTCTATGCTGTCCTCTCATACCAGCTCCACTTTTCCAAACCCCCCGACTCCAAGAGTGACAGCCTCTCCGTGATAACTTCCCTCCTGGTACAGCACAGGGACGAGATCTTTCAGCTTTAGAGAGCTTTCTGGCCTGGAGACAGAAACACTTCAAATATATAATTCAACAGAAGTGACAAGATAATTTATCATTCATATTATGACTCATTTAAAGGCTGCATTTAGCTGTATCTGTGTGCTTAGAAAAACTAGAAAGATGCCACTGAACTATTATACAAAAATCATATATAAAATACACTAATGCTGTACATCATAGAGAGAAACTATTTCCTATAATAAGTCTAATAGTTTGGATTTAATATGGAGATTAGTTTCAGTATCTACACTATCGCTCAAAAATTTGGGATCAGTTAAGATTTTCATATGTTTATGAAAGAAAGTTCTTATGTTCACCGAGGCCGCATTTATTTGATCAAAATACAGTATAAAAACAGTAATATGTGAAATATTTTTACAGTTTAAAATAACTGTTTTCTATTTCAATCTACTTTAAAATGTAATTTATTCTGATTTCTTCCTAATATTTTTTTGCTTTTTAAAATATGCTCAAGAAACATGTATTATTATTATCGCAGTATTGTCTGGAAGCCATGATAAAGTGTCCTTTTAAAGGATTCTTTGATGAACAGAAAACCTGAGGATCAGCATTTATTTGAAATAGAGTTATAATATTATAAACGTCTTTACTGTCGTTTTTATCAATTTAATGACCTTAAAACTACTAATTTCTTTAAAAAAAGATAGTGATCCCAAACTTTTGAACAGTAATCTGTATATGAAACAAGCTTAATATATGACTGCGAGTTTGTTCTCTGTCCTACGTGAAAATATATATTTAAAACAATATTATTATAAAATAATAACAAAATACCCAACTCACCCAACTTTCTCTGGCTTTACATCATCCTCCAATAAATCAACCCTACAAAAACAGTTTTTGAAAAAGAACTTCATGTTAGCGCCAAAGTAAAATAAACCACTGTTGCAAAACACTATAATAATAATAATAATATACTCTTAATATACCAGCCAGAGAACAGAACGCACAATAACAGCTGATAATGAGCCAGCTGTAAACGAGTCAGTGTAGCACAAAATGTTTCCACTGCCTGACAGATATGCCACACGTTATAACCTGACTAGTGAAGAAATCCTCTCCGCTTGTCAATCATTTGTTTTGCCAGAATTGATTTATGAATAAATTATTTGTTATTTGCCTATGCTACAAATCTAGCAAATTCAGAAAACACCACAGATCTGTGTTTGCAAAGGGATTTTCTTAAGTTTAAAATATTAACTCCACATGTTTAAAGTGACTGAGCTGAAGACTATATTGAAAATCTTTAAATGTAGAAGTTACTAAACCAGAAAACTCACTCGTCGTGGAGCTCAAGGCTTTCAAAAGGAATGGTCTCCTCAAAAACCCTGTGAGCAAATAAAGCACGGTGGTTATTTATCAGATATACTTAATCAAGGGAATTATGGGATTGCATCTGTACAAACTAAAAAGAGCAATATTGTCATCACTGACATCAAACTCACTCTTTATCGATGGAAAAGCACGTGACCGCTCCCACCGCTGTGCATGTGGCTGTCCTGAGGATCTCTCTGCATTAAACACCATAGAAGAGTTACTTCTTTTACAAAGTTACATCTTTAAAAACAACCATTTAAAATAACCAGCCGATCAATGAATAACAAATATTTATTCATGATATAAATTTATTTTTGTGGTGGTTCTGCATAGTAACAGTGACCATGGTTACCGTATTAGAGCCAGTTCTCCAAAGTGCTCCCCCTCACCCATCTTACGGATGATTTTCTGCTCTCCGTTCACTTTCTTCGTCACTAATACCTAATAGACAGAAAACAGACCGAATCCTGACCAAGCTAAGACGAATGTTAGTGTTTAAATTTAATACAAACACTGATTCTGTTTTTTTTGGTGCATATTTTGTGTCTGTAAAAGTGCTGAAAACACATATTTAAGTTGTAATGAGTTTCTTTTACCTCTCCTTTGAGAATGATGTAAAACGTGTTGCCCTCTGTTCCCTCTCGGACAATCTCTTCATTGCTCTGAAACTTCACCTTGCAGGGGAACAAACACGAGAAACACTTTGAATCGTCGTGTCATGCTTTGCTAGAAGAAATATTGGACTTTGTGTCAAAATCTGATTTAAACTCTTCATTGGATGCTTCTTCCTGAACAATATATCGAAGCCAAAATATGGTATGTGCTTTATATTGAGGAACATACAGAAATCACACATAATTGTTTGCCCTATGTCTTTCTATTGTGGGCTCACAAGACATATTCAATTAATATTCAGTAATGCTGCATTATCGATTTGGCTGCATTGACGGCACTGGATGAGAATAAAACTGAATAAATCTGCATGATGACACTGTTGTCTTCTATAGAGCTGTTTTACAACTGAATTGACTGCATTTCGTTTTGGAGGAATTTTGCAACATGAATACCATTACAGAATGTTTTTTAGAATTCACATGCCCTCCTAATATTTAACAATAATTAAAAAATGATTTCCTCTCGTCTTACAAATACTGAAATCTCCTCTCTGATGACGTGCGCATCCTAAAAAGACTGAAATCTTTTCCTATAGCTGGTCAGTGAATGACTAGGATCTCTTTTGAGTTTAAATGCTTTTATGATGCAAAGATTTCTCTCAGAAAGATGTACGATAATTTGGGCAGTGTGAGGGTGATTCACTAAATCTCTGTGGGATGGCAAATTCGCATTGCACAAATGCTCATTTTAACCAAATGGCCTTTTTAAGTTAAAGACATGACTACAACTAAATCTACATATGTCTTAATTTGACACAAAGTCTTCTCTTCCACATTACTCTTATACTTTAGACATCCTTCATTTACAAGATTCAGGAGTCTGAGCTCAGACATTTAATCATTTAGCAGACAAGCTATTTATTTATAAGAGAAAAATCACACTGACTTCTTCCATGGAATCAATGATCTTTGACAGCTGCACATCTGTCAGGGCTTTCAAAGTGCGAGCCCTGAGGGAAACAATTAAAAAATACAGAACTAACACTAATATATACAAACAATGAGCATCCAAAGCATGTAAAGCATCTTATATTTGACTAATACAAACGAAATACAGGATTGATATAAAGTGCCAGAATGTCTTACGCTTTCAGGAAGCCCATGAGTTGCTCTCTTTTCTTCTTGGATTTGCTGGTCATGATGCTTCGATATGTTTGTCTCTCAATACACCATAACTTCACCGTAGTGATGGCTGTGGGAAAGAGAGCATCAGAATGGTTATTTACCACACTAGCAGAAGACAACACAAATCAACCATCCCTCCAACATAATCACTGACCTTTGACAGACGCGGTGCGTTTGCAGTTGTATAGAACGGCCAGTTCCCCAAACACATCGCCGGAGCTCAAAGTTCGCAGATCACGTCCAGCCTGAGTAACCTTCAGCTCCCCCTCTAGAATAAAAATGAGTTTAGGCTCATCAATTCATTATTTCACATTTTATATAAAACTGAGCTGTGTTGAAGTCGAAGACTACTAAATGTCATGAAATTCACTGCAGTATGTTTTGACTTTGGGGGACGTTCTGCTGTATGTTCACATTAATGCATGTTTATTTTATTTTCTAAACTGTTTTAACATTTATAATAAGAATATTTATTAACAATTGAGCTCCAATGATAATTGATAACAACTAATCACAAAAATAACAGTATTGTTCAGAATTTAAGACACCCCCACCACCTTTTTTTCCAAGATGTAGGTGTGTTGAAGACCAAGTATTTTATAAAGAAAATGCTTTACATTATTTTTGTTTGAAAATAATTTTCATAGTGCATATTTTTCATTTTAATTGCATTGTATGTACCAACAACCACATTTGTGTTAAATGTATCAAAATGTTCCAACAATCACATTTAACAATAAACACTTAATGGCATACCATAAAAATAACCTGTATTCCATGTGAATTTAATAATAATTAGGCTGTCCTAATCTCATAGTGAAAACCATGAAGCCAGGGTTGCCAGGTCTGTTAAAAGACACCATTCCCAATTGCTATTCAAAACTAGTCCATATTATGAATAGAAACCCGTGGACTTGGCAACACGGTGTGTAGCCTACCAAAATGTAATTAACAGAAGTTAAATCATATTGTAGTCTTGAAACAGTTGTGCAATTAACGGTTTAAACTGGGCTCACTTGGATCCTCAGATCATCATGTCATTCATTAATCTATTCCTCTGCCTCGCTGGGTGCATGCTTTAGCTTCACCGGCTCCTCTCACAGAAGGTCATCCTCGCTCCTGTTCAAAGCATCGGAGATGCAGCATCTTTTAAAGCGTTTGATGATGCTCTCCGGGGGCACTGCAGCCCAGGTCTGGAGGATCTGATCACAGAGCAGCTTCACCGCAGGCTTCTGGCAGATGGTGTGAGTGTGTGAGAGCAGCACTCAGTGTATCTCTTGCACAGATTATCTTTGAATGGCTTGTTAACCACTACATCCGACAACTGTAGCTGATTGTCATCCCCCTGGTATGATCACGAGGTCAACGTTCATTGCCTGCAGTTGAGTTTTTACTCACGTCCGCAGAAAGTAGTGACAGATAGCAGATGTTGGCATGTCAAAAAACACATGTTTAATCCAAATTGCCTATCTGATCCAGCCATCTAATACAGGTGCATCTCAATAAATTAGTATGTTGTGGAAAAATTCATTTATTTCAGTAATTCAACTCAAATTGTGAAACTCGTGTATTAAATAAATTCAATGCACACAGACTGAAGTAGTTTAAGTCTTTGGTTCTTTTAATTGTGATGATTTTGGCTCACATTTAACAAAAACCCACCAATTCACAACAAATTCTCAAATCTCAACTAATTAGAATATAGTGACATGCCAATCAGCTAATCAACTCAAAACAGCTGCAACGGTTTCCTGAGCCTTCGAAATGGTCTCAGTTTGGTTCACTAGGCTACACAATCATGGGGAAGACTGCTGATCTGACAGTTGTCCAGAAGACAATCATTGACACCCTTCACAAGGAGGGTAAGCCACAAACATTCATTGCCAAAGAAGCTGTTCACAGAGTGCTGTATCCAAGCATGTTAACAGAAAGTTGAGTGGAAGAAAAAGATGCACAACCAACCTAGAGAACTGCAGTCTTATGAGGATTGTCAAGCTAAACAATCAAAACAACAATGATTCAAGAATTTGGGTGGACTTCACAAGGAATGGACTGAGGCTGGGGTCAAGGCATCAAGAGCACCACACACAGACGTGTCGAGGAATTTGGCTACAGTTGTCTTCAGAGGCGTCTTACCTGGGCTAAGGAGAAGAAGAACTGGACTGTTGTCCAGTGGTCCAAAGTCCTCTTTTCAGATGAGAGTAAGTCTTGTATTTCATTTGGAAACCAAGGTCCTAGAGTCTGGAGGAAGGGTGGAGAAGCTCATTGCACAAGTTGCTTGAAGTCCAGTGTTAAGTTTCCACAGTCTGTGATGATTTGGGGTGTAATGTCATCTGCTGGTGTTGGTCCATTGTGTTTTTTGAAAACCAACGTCACTGCACCCGTTTACCAATAAATTTTGGAGCACTTCTTGCTTCCTTCTGCTGACCAGCTACTAAAAGATGATGATTTCATTTTCCTGCAGGATTTGGCACCTGCCCACACTGCCAAAAGCACCAAGAGTTGGTTAAATGACCATGGTGTTGGTGTGCTTGACTGGCCAGCAAACTCACCAGACCTGAACCTCATAGAGAATCTATTATCAAGAGGAAAATGAGAAACAAGAGACCAAAAAATGCAGATGAGCTGAAGGCCACTGTCAAAGAAACCTGGGCTTCACACCACCTCAGCAGTGCCACAAACTGATCACCTCCATGCCACGCCGAATTGAGGCAGTAATTAAAGCAAAAGGAGCCCCTACCAAGTATTGAGTACATATACAGTAAATGAACATACTTTCAAGAAGACCAACAATTCACTAAAAATGTTTTTTTTATTGGTTTTATTAAGTATTCTAATTTGTTGAGATTGAATTGGTGGGTTTTTGTTAAATGTGAGACAAAATCATCACAATTAAAAGAACCAAAGATTTAAACTACTTCAGTCTGTGTGCATTGAATTTATTTAATACATTAGTTTCACAATTTGAGTTTAATTACTGAAATAAATGAACTTTTCCACGACATTCTAACTTATTGAGATGCACCTGTAAATGTTACACTCTGACACGCCATATTTCCTGGCTGCTTGAGAGTTGTTTGTTTATCACCATGAGCTTAAAGTTTGCATCATAAGCAGTCTTCAGTTGCTGGTTCACTTGCTTGACTTTTGAATTGCTCTGTTCAGGACATTCTCGCACCATCATGCAATCACCTGGCACGGTAAGTTAGTTTACAGGGCCAGCTTGTTTCAGTCCTGTGGGGAATGCTGATTTTACACCTATTTGGCACCACCTATTGTTGCAGGTGTATTATTGGCATGTGAAAGTCTGGACTCTGAAATTACAACCCCATTTTTTTGCTGTATTTCCATGATAAAAAAAAATAACACTCTCACATTCAGAAAAATATGGTAGCATATTAGAGTGATTTCTGAGGAATTAGAGTAGTGGCCAAAATTATTAGAAAATGAATATTTTTACTGGCTAAAAATGGTTAAGCCAGTTATGTCTATCTTTTGCTGTAGTGTGTCGGTAGGATATATCAGTTTATGTTTCCAA
The DNA here is from genome assembly GCA_003573665.1 of Oxygymnocypris stewartii. Classification (NCBI taxonomy): domain Eukaryota; kingdom Metazoa; phylum Chordata; class Actinopteri; order Cypriniformes; family Cyprinidae; genus Oxygymnocypris; species Oxygymnocypris stewartii. The sequence goes on along the minus strand of QVTF01019268.1, from coordinate 734,456 downwards.
ACATTCATTTTGTCATTAATTGTAATAACCCAGTGAGATTTTTGTGCTCCACACAGAGATCTGATCATCATCAGTCTGTCTGGAATGACTTGAAGAAACAGAAAGTCTGAGACTAAATCCAGAAGAACTGTGGCAACATCTCAAGATGCTTCAAGAAACCTACCAGCAAAGCAACGTGCAAGTGCACCGAGGGCAAAAGCTGCCTTAAACACAAAGGATGCCCACACCAAATGTTGATTTAATTTAGTTAATAGTGGTTAATTGATAAAGAAAATGTATAATTTATTACATTACTTTTGACAGCATACTACATTTTACCCAAGTGCCTAAAACTTTTAACAGTACTGTAGCTTTGCAGGTATGTTTCTTGAAGAGTCTCGGAGACGTGGCGAACATTGGAGCTGAAGTGAGCCGCAGCTGGCGGGCTTGAAGTCAGAGCAGCCGGCGAACTTGACTGATGAATGGACGGCAAACTTAAATTGGCGAGTGGCCGTCGGATTCGCAGTGCTCGCAGCGACCCCGCCGAACTCTCACGCCTAATAACACCAGGCTAGTGCGGGATGACGAGCGACGACTTCTATGCCGTGGGGAAAACAAACAGGAGCCAACAGAAAACGTTAAAAAAAATGAAAATAAGTGAAAAAAGGCACCGCTCACTATCTGTTTGAGTCTGGTCTTCTGTCAGTGAACACACAGCGGGGAGGAACATAGACGAGTATAAACTCAAATATAGTCTTCAATCAAATCCAACAGGGCAAGACAAGGCAGAGACACAAAGAATGTAACGAGTAGACCAGACCACAACTAACTGAACAGACAGGAACTTAAATATAGGGGATAATGAATCACACACAGCTGAACGGAATCATAATCAAACTAAACAAGGACATCAAAATGACCAAATAAAGAAACAGGAACTAAGACAGCGGTCACACAAAACCAACACAGACCACAAACGTGACTGCTGAAGAATTCAGCTTTACCATCACAGGAATAAAGTACCTTTTAAAAAGTAATAATATTATTTTTGCTGTATTTTTAAACCAATACATCATGCTTGGTGAGCATAGGAGGATTCTTTTAAAAACATAATAAACATAATATTTCTATGGCAGAAAGAGTAAGGGCGGTATGTTAACTCTGTTATCTCTTCTTATACATACACACCAGCAACAATGTACAGGCTGTCTCCCTCTGTGCCCTCTCGGATGATGTCCTCACCAGACCGACAGTCCAGAACCTTCATCAGATCGACCATCATACTGATCTGCTCCTCATCCAGACGACGGAGGAAGTCATTCTTATGAACGGCCTTCACGATCCGAGCCTTCTCACTGATGAACAGACACATGTAAACAAAGCACAACTTTGGGGGTTTGTAAAACAAAAGCATGTATTAAGTTATTTTGAGACTGGACTATACCACTGCTGTTAAATTAGGCCTTGTTCAGACTGTCAGTATCCAGATATTACACAGATTTTGAAAGTCTGGACAGCAAAAAAATATATACATATATATATTTTTAATTAATAAAAGTGTTGTTCAAATATGATTCAAACACATATGGAGGTGTCTTGAGATGCGATTACAGACAGATTTTTTCAATGTATCTCAGTTTATATTCTGTGGTTTCTCAAATCGGATTTAAATTGTGTTTTCGACACACAACAATAATCTCAGTGATGGAAATGCCAGAAGTATTCATACAGTATCTAAACAAAGCTGAAGCCGGCTGAGACTACAGCACGTAACCACAATATACTCCGAAAACACGCAGAAATCTGATTTTATCATGTACAATTACACACAGGACCGTCTGTATGAATAGAGCTGATTTGCCTGCAGTCTGAACACAGTCTTAGATTCCCAGGGTTCTTGATTAGAATGTGTTTTCAGTAACCTGGCAGTTTTATTGACTCTGTTAGCAGTGATTTCCAGGACTTCTGGTCCTCGCTCCGGAGCCATGACAGCTGCCCGACTCTGTCGAACCTCAGGCATTTCATTACTGTTTTGTTGAGGTGCACAATCTGACAGACAACATTAGAAGTGAGTCAATGTATCAAACTTATAAAACGTTATACACACCAACGACCAGCCTGAAATGATCAGGGATATTACAGAGATTTGTTTTTACTATACAGAATGGCAGATGATACATAGTTACAATGTAATCGTAATCAGTTACAGTTACTGAGAAATAATGAATGTGTTAATTTTCACTTATATATGAAAATGTTACTGATTACAAACTGGGTTACATCTGTGTTTTTTCACACACCCACATACAGATTTCATTATTTCTTTCATAAATTGCATTGACTGCTCTAAAATATGACATACAGGACAGGACACATGCTTATTAACTGTTTTACTTCCTATTTGGGTTTATGTAAATGTTATATTTTTTTTAATTAACCATTTTTTCCGAGCCATTGTTAGATGCCAGTGTTTCTTGTCATAGCTTTGCAAAGGTTTGATTTCAAAAACAGTATCATAGCTACTACATTATATCTTGCTATGGTTTTAAATCTGTATTTAACCCCAGAATGATCTCAAAGTCGGTCTGATTTTGTGGTGTCTGTGCTTTAACGTTAAATTGTTATAATCTTAATTCAAGTGGATTATAAAAAGTGACTGTAATCAGTGTTCAGTACTACTGTAAGGTTAACCCTGCCTGCTTTACATATTTGAAAATGAATAACAGTTGAAACCAATGGAAATTTAGAAAAGTAATCAAATGTAATCATTTACATTACTTTAATAAAGTAACTGAAATAGTTACACTACTTAGTTAACTTATAATCTTTAACCTTCCCAACACTGTTCGGCAACCAAAAGTCTGTTAGTACTAGCATACGAAGAAAGCAGACGAGAGAGGATGCAGGTAATATTCATTAGTCTGTTCTGTCTTACCAAGCTCATCCAGTTGTCCTTGCAGCACCTGCAACAATCTCTCTTTCTGTTCAAGCTGGCTCTCTGTAATAAGAATACAATATTCTAGTGTGCATACAAATGCGCACTCAAAACATCAGATAAACTCAGCTCAGATCCTGTCTTACTCAGCTCTTTGTTCTGGTTCTGGAGTTCCTGGTTGAGCTGGCATTCTTTCTCCAGCATTTGTCGTAATTTCTTGAGTTGGGCTTCCATTGGCCTGGTGAGATTCACTTTACTAGAGCAGCATGACACTGACAAAGAGCAGTAAAAACTCACCTCACACTGACAACCATTCATAACTGCAACATTTGAACAAATACAGATTTACTGGACCAGTATTCAAAATGATGAATGACCATCAGTTACAGTGACAAAACACATAAAGCAAAAACAATTTAGTAAGACTAAATAAAATCACAGATCTTCTGATTAGAGAAAAAAATATGTGATATTTTTATCCAAGATGTGTTAAAATGAATAGGACTGACAAAATCTTATTTGCTAAACACATGTTTAACCTCTTGTTCTGACCCAATAGTGATTAACTGTATAAAGTTATATTCATATAAAATGTGCATCACTTTAAGTAACCATGCCCGATACAAAACCAGATTCAGGAGCATTTAGGATTCATGTTGTAGTATACTGTACCAGTCCATCTGGAAATAGTGTTTACAAAGTACTGAGCTGATATAAACGAGCACTTTTGAGAAACATACATCACTGCATTTATAAGGTGCACAGGTTAGTGGATTGAAAAAAAAAGCTAAAAAGCAAAAATACGGTCAAATTATTACCACACACAGTTTTGTGGGTCATTTAGAATGAACTGATATCTCACATGATAAAATCTACCTTTTGCAATGGCATAAAATCTAGCTGTTCTAGCCAGCTTTAAAAACCTCTGCAACTAATCCAGAATACAGCAGCAAGAGTAGTCTTTTAGGAGCCGATAAGAGCACATGTCACATGTTCGTTATTTTGCACTGGCTACCAATAGCCGCTCACATAAAATTCAAGCTATTGATGTTTGCCTACAAAACTATCACTGGCTCTGCACCTCTTTACCTAAATTCACTATAGACGTACAGTATATGCCCTTCAGAAGCTTGCGTTCTGTAAGTGAACAGTGCATTATTGTGCCACCCCCAATGAAGCACAAAATCACTTTCACATGAACCTGGTGGTAGAATGACCTGGTCATCTCAATCTGAGTCTGTCAGCCATCTTCTCTATTCTGTTTCTGAAAAATAAACATCAATGGCATCAATGGTTCTATGAAGAACCTTGAACATCCACGGAACCATTCAAATTCAGAAAAGGTTCTTTCGATTTTTTAAATGTTCATCAACTTTCAAAACACCCTTTTGGAACCTTTATTTTTAAGAGTGTACTGTTTGTGTACTGCGTTAGACTAACTAGGACTTGTCACCAGAGGCACCACTACAGTTTCTGACAGCCCGTGAAGCGTGTTCACTTGGGCTCCCCCTCGGTGATAATCACGTTCCCCCACCCCCGCGTCGGGCCCTTGGAATCGTCCTAACCTCCCCCTGCCTTACTGCTTGTCACGGCACTTATACATTGTTGCTCTTTTGTTGGTTTGATTGCTTCTATTGTCCTCATTTGTTAGTTGCTTTGGATAAAACTATCTGCTAAATGATTAAATGATTAAATGTAAATGTACTCGCAGGTCGTTTTAGGTAACTTTAACCTTAGTACCTACAGTGCAGGTTCTAGTGCAGGTGTAACTCCTGGTTCGGCTGCTGGGGGCCACTAAGCGCTTGGACACAATACAAACACTGGTGCATTAAAGCAAACTGCACAGCAGAAGTTTCATGAGTGTGAAATAAACATAGGGCAAAATGGGATAAAAAAAATCTCACTTAAAAAAAAAAGATACAATTAAAATACTTTTTAAAAGTCCTTTTGCGTGCATTCTGTAAAACTTTACCAATGGGGAGCATCTTCTAGTGGGGTTCTTCAAATAATTGTACATTTTGTACTATGACAACTAAATTAGTGGATGTTTCTGTTTATTTCCCTTCATTACATCAGCCAATGTGTCATCAGCCATCACCAAGGACAGAAATTATAATTACAAAGTACTTCTTCTTCCTATCATTTCTCCAATGCTTTTCCACAGCCCGTAACAAACAGACACTGTTTTACAACCGTTTCTGACTTTCATTTTTATCCCCGTGCAGTTCTGTTATGTAGTGTTGATGCTAAATCTCATGTAGAAACCAAACAAACTGTACATGGACACTTTTGGACATGTCTTCCTGTTGACGTGGACGGTTCTTGGCCAGAATAAGCTACAAAATGGGCCAGGTATTATGCTGCTAGTCAAAAGTCAGGCTAACTAAGAATGACTCCCATTCAAATGGCATCCATTTTATAAAGCAGCGTGTTGAATAGCAGCATTTCAAAACCATTGTTAACCTTTGAGGAAATGATTAGCTAGCCTTATTACCCTCTATGCTGTACATTTTATGACTGAAGAGGTGGTCAGGGTCTACTGAAATCCTGCTGGTGCCCAGCCATCATTGCTTGGGGTGCTGGACAACATAATGGATAACTCTTTCGTTTATACTGCTGCAGAGATATAAAATGATCTTTGGATTAAAGCTCTCTTCCCTGTCACGTGTCTGGAATATTGTCAGTTGTAAGGTATAGTAGATAAATGGAGGGCACTTGACAGAGCACAGCTACACATACACACACCGCTAATCCGAGCAAATAATACCAGTTTGTCATCTCTACAGACTACAATCAATAATCTCTGTTTTATTTCTTAATGAAACCTACCTGAGCATTCACGCTCTCACTCCCTCCCGATCGGTGTAGTTCTGGCAGAAAGATCAGCTTGATGGATATAAATCATTAACCTGACGCTCCACCCTTCATCACAGGTAAAAAGGAAAAAGTGGTTATGCTAGAACAGAACCATAAGAAACATTTTATACGCTTAGACATCAACAGATTTACTGTAGAGTTATGTTTTATTTACCAACTTCAGACGTGCCTCCTACCATAAACGACAAAAAATACATATACACAAAGGACTTGAAGGACAGGAATGGAGGCCAGTGAGAAAAGCTCTTAATTTATTATCCATTCCAAATCTTTAGTAGCCGATATTAAACAATCCAGTGCCAATCCAACAGAGTTATTATAATATGCCCACTTGTACACAGCAATGCAGGCCTGCTTACACTAAGAGTAAAGTATGCCAGCATCACATCAGCCAAAATAATCGCTTTTAATGGCAGGTCAAAACTCACTTTTTCAACAGTGAAAATACTTTTTTCCTCTGAACTCTATTCTCTGAGCAGGGTTGCCCCAGTTCTTCTGGATTTAGTCTCAGTTAGTTCTGTTTCTTCATGTCACTCCAGACAAACTGATCACTTCAGATCTCTGTGTGGAGCACAACAATCTCACTGGATTATTACAATTAATGAATGTTTGGAAACTGATATTTCCTACTGACACAACAGTAAAACATAGAAATAACGGACTTAAAAGCATTTTTAGCTGCTGAAAATGCTAGTGTTCTAATCATTGTATTTATAGTATCAATTCAAACTACAGTTTGTACAACAGCAAACAAAGAAGCTTTTAAATGTTATAATATTTAGGGGTATACTCACCTATGCTTCTTTTTTCTAATCTGGCATTTACCAGAGTATTATTATAAATTAAACGTACCTCAGTTTACGGACTCTGTCTGCTCTTGTGACACTGAGGTAGTTTCCATCCCTACTGTCACGTCACTTTTATTTATATAGCGCTTTTAACAATACAAATTGTAACAAAGCAACTGCACAATATCAAAATAGGAAAATAGTGTCTATAATGTAGAATGACAAGATTAAGCGCTCAATTGTCAGTTGAAGGCATTTCATTATTGAATTTAGTGATGGCATTGTCCAGCTCAGTTCAGTTTAAATACTGAAAACTGAAGTTTGTTTCTGAGAGTGTATATATGCATACATATTTGCAGATAATGTAATTAGAGACCTTAGGGTCTCTAACCTTGACCTCTTGAGTTTGACTAACTCTTCAGTGCCCCCTGCTGGTGCAGCAGAGGGTTACATGTCCTGCCCTCACTTCTAATTCCATTATTTATGACATCACATGTTGTTCAAACTCAGTAAGGGAAAGCATACTGTTGAACTGCATTTGCTGAAATATTTTAGTAACATTAAAAATGCCATTTACTCTCACTTATAATGCATTCGTTTAATGCATCCTTGCTGAATAATATATAATCTTAAATGTTTCATCAACAACTACCCCATCAGCTTCGGTCAGAAATCTTGATGTAATCTTCGATGATCAGCTGACATTCAAAGAGCACATTGCACATTGCTCGGTCATGCAGGTTTGCACTACACAACATCAAGGTTCAAGGTTCAAGGTTTCTTTATTTGTCACATAATAGTTATACAGGGTATAATTAGAAGTGAAATGTAATCGAATCAGGTCCGCTCAGTGGACAGTGCAAAATAATAAGAATACAAATTATATAAAGTAACATAACACAAGGGCATACATATGGTAAGAAAAAGAGAAATAAGAGTAAAATGTGCAATGAAATAAAAAAAAGTGCAAAACAATAAGATGTGCAAAAAACAATAAGATGTGCAAAAAACAATGTGCAAAAAACAACAAGATGTGCAAAAAACAATAAGATGTACAAAAAAAGAAAAACAGTGTACTGGGACTTAATAAATAGTAGTGTGAATAAGAGGGATGTGCAGACGGGTTGTTCAGGGTATTGTACATAGAGCAGCAATGATGAGAATGTGAGAATATTTACAGTTAACAATGGGTCTTGTAAGTGTTTATGAGACTGAGTTTGAGTTTAGGAGCCTGATGGCCTGAGGGAAGAAGCTCCTCCTCAGTCTTTCAGTCTTTGCCATCATGCTCCTGAAGCGCCTGCCAGATGGCAGTAAACAGAAAAGATGGTTACCGGGGTGAGTTGAATCTTTGAGGATTTTAGCAGCTCTGCTTTTGCAGCGTTTGATGTAGATGCCCTGCAGAGAGGGGAGAGCAGACCCTGAGATGCGCTCAGCTAAGCGCACGACTCTCTGTAGAGCTTTGCAGTCCTGGTTTGTGGCATTATTATACCACACTGAGATGCACTGAGAGTCAATACACTTTCTATGGCCCCTGAATAGAAAGTTTTCAGGATAGCTGGTGAGACCCTGAATTTCCTCAGCTGTCGCAGATGGTACAGTCTTTGCCTGGCTTTCTTAACCTGTGTTTGAATGTGTGTAGTCCAAGTTAGGTCATCGGAGATGTTCACACCGAGGTACTTGAAGCTACACACCCTCTCCACAGGGGTCCCACTGATCATAAGAGAAGTGTAGGGCCGCTGCTGTCTCTTCCTGAAGTCTACAATCAGCTCCTTAGTTTTGCTCACGTTCAGAGAGAGACAGTTGTCCTGGCACCATGATGTAAGTCTCTCCACCTCATCCAAGTATGCGGCCTCGTCATCGTTGTGACAAATTTGACAATAGAGGTGGAGCTGTGAGAGGACACGCAGTCGTGGGTGTGTAGAGAGTATAGCAGGGGGCTCAGGACACAGCCCTGTGGGGCTCCTATGTTCAGGGTGATGGAGTTGGAGGTGAACTAAAGCAGAGAGATCAGTGTTTGCTTTAGTTGGGCTCTTGGCCCTTGACTCTTCTGTCCGAGCGCTCTCTGTAATAATGCATGTGGTGTTGTAAAGCAGAGAGATCAGTGTTTGCTTTAGTTGGGCTCTTGGCCCTTGACTCTTCTGTCTGATCTCTCTCTGTAATAATGCATGTGGTTGTAAAGCAGAGAGATCAGTGTTTGCTTTAGTTGGGCTCTTGGCCCTTGACTCTTCTGTCCGATCTCTCTCTGTAATAATGCATGCGGTGTTGTAAAGCAGAGAGATCAGTGTTTGCTTTAGTTGGGCTCTTGGCCCTTGACTCTTCTGTCTGATCTCTCTCTGTAATAATGCATGCGGTGTTGTAAAGCAGAGAGATCAGTGTTTGCTTTAGTTGTGCTCTTGGCCCTTGACTCTTCTGTCTGATCTCTCTCTGTAATAATGCATGTGGTTGTAAAGCAGAGAGATCAGTGTTTGCTTTAGTTGGGCTCTTGGCCCTTGATTCTTCTGTCCGAGCTCTCTCTGTAATAATGCATGCGGTGTTGTAAAGCAGAGAGATCAGTGTTTGCTTTAGTTGGGCTCTTGGCCCTTGACTCTTCTGTCCGAGCTCTCTCTGTAATAATGCATGTGGTGTTGTAAAGCAGAGAGATCAGTGTTTGCTTTAGTTGTGCTCTTGGCCCTTGACTCTTCTGTCTGATCTCTCTCTGTAATAATGCATGTGGTTGTAAAGCAGAGAGATCAGTGTTTGCTTTAGTTGGGCTCTTGGCCCTTGACTCTTCTGTCCGATCTCTCTCTGTAATAATGCATGTGGTGTTGTAAAGCAGAGAGATCAGTGTTTGCTTTAGTTGGGCTCTTGGCCCTTGACTCTTCTGTCCGATCTCTCTCTGTAATAATGCATGTGGTGTTGTAAAGCAGAGAGATCAGTGTTTGCTTTAGTTGGGCTCTTGGCCCTTGACTCTTCTGTCCGATCTCTCTCTGTAATAATGCATGCGGTGTTGTAAAGCAGAGAGATCAGTGTTTGCTTTAGTTGGGCTCTTGGCCCTTGACTCTTCTGTCTGATCTCTCTCTGTAATAATGCATGTGGTGTTGTAAAGCAGAGAGATCAGTGTTTGCTTTAGTTTGGCTCTTGGCCCTTGACTCTTCTGTCTGATCTCTCTCTGTAATAATGCATGTGGTTGTAAAGCAGAGAGATCAGTGTTTGCTTTAGTTGTGCTCTTGGCCCTTGACTCTTCTGTCCGATCTCTCTCTGCAATAATGCATGTGGTGTTGTAAAGCAGAGAGATCAGTGTTTGCTTTAGTTGTGCTCTTGGCCCTTGACTCTTCTGTCTGATCTCTCTCTGTAATAATGCATGTGGTTGTAAAGCAGAGAGATCAGTGTTTGCTTTAGTTGGGCTCTTTGCCCTTGACTCTTCTGTCCGATCTCTCTCTGTAATAATGCATGCGGTGTTGTAAAGCAGAGAGATCAGTGTTTGCTTTAGTTGTGCTCTTGGCCCTTGACTCTTCTGTCCGATCTCTCTCTGTAATAATGCATGTGGTTGTAAAGCAGAGAGATCAGTGTTTGCTTTAGTTGGGCTCTTGGCCCTTGACTCTTCTGTCGGATCTCTCTCTGTAATAATGCATGTGGTATTGTAAAACAGAGAGATCAGTGTTTGCTTTAGTTGGGCTCTTGGCCCTTGACTCTTCTGTCTGATCTCTCTCTGTAATAATGCATGTGGTGTTGTAAAGCAGAGAGATCAGTGTTTGCTTTAGTTGGGCTCTTGGCCCTTGACTCTTCTGTCTGATCTCTCTCTGTAACAATGCATGCGGTGTTGTAAAGCAGAGAGATCAGTGTTTGCTTTAGTTGTGCTCTTGGCCCTTGACTCTTCTGTCCGATCTCTCTCTGTAATAATGCATGTGGTGTTGTACAGCAGAGAGATCAGTGTTTGCTTTAGTTGGGCTCTTGGCCCTTGACTCTTCTGTCTGATCTCTCTCTGTAATAATGCATGCGGTGTTGTAAAGCAGAGAGATCAGTGTTTGCTTTAGTTGGGCTCTTGGCCCTTGACTCTTCTGTCCGAGCTCTCTCTGTAATAATGCATGTGGTGTTGTACAGCAGAGAGATCAGTGTTTGCTTTAGTTGGGCTCTTGGCCCTTGACTCTTCTGTCCGATCTCTCTCTGTAATAATGCATGTGGTGTTGTAAAGCAGAGAGATCAGTGTTTGCTTTAGTTGGGCTCTTGGCCCTTGACTCTTCTGTCTGATCTCTCTCTGTAATAATGCATGTGGTGTTGTAAAGCAGAGAGATCAGTGTTTGCTTTAGTTGGGCTCTTGGCCCTTGACCCTTCTGTCCGATCTCTCTCTGTAACAATGCATGTGGTTGTAAAGCAGAGAGATCAGTGTTTGCTTTAGTTGGGCTCTTGGCCCTTGACTCTTCTGTCCGATCTCTCTCTGTAATAATGCATGCGGTGTTGTAAAGCAGAGAGATCAGTGTTTGCTTTAGTTGGGCTCTTGGCCCTTGACTCTTCTGTCTGATCTCTCTCTGTAATAATGCATGTGGTGTTGTAAAGCAGAGAGATCAGTGTTTGCTTTAGTTGGGCTCTTGGCCCTTGACTCTTCTGTCTGATCTCTCTCTGTAATAATGCATGTGGTGTTGTAAAGCAGAGAGATCAGTGTTTGCTTTAGTTGGGCTCTTGGCCCTTGACTCTTCTGTCTGATCTCTCTCTGTAATAATGCATGCGGTGTTGTAAAGCAGAGAGATCAGTGTTTGCTTTAGTTGGGCTCTTGGCCCTTGACTCTTCTGTCTGATCTCTCTCTGTAATAATGCATGTGGTTGTAAAGCAGAGAGATCAGTGTTTGCTTTAGTTGTGCTCTTGGCCCTTGACTCTTCTGTCCGATCTCTCTCTGTAATAATGCATGTGGTGTTGTAAAGCAGAGAGATCAGTGTTTGCTTTAGTTGGGCTCTTGGCCCTTGACTCTTCTGTCCGGTCTCTCTCTGTAATAATGCACGTGGTGTTGTAAAGCAGAGAGATCAGTGTTTGCTTTAGTTGTGCTCTTGGCCCTTGACTCTTCTGTCTGATCTCTCTCTGTAATAATGCATGCGGTGTTGTAAAGCAGAGAGATCAGTGTTTGCTTTAGTTGGGCTCTTGGCCCTTGACTCTTCTGTCCGATCTCTCTCTGTAATAATGCATGTGGTGTTGTAAAGCACAGAGATCAGTGTTTGCTTTAGTTGGGCTCTTGGCCCTTGACTCTTCTGTCCGATCTCTCTCTGTAATAATGCATGCGGTGTTGTACAGCAGAGAGATCAGTGTTTGCTTTAGTTGGGCTCTTGGCCCTTGACTCTTCTGTCCGATCTCTCTCTGTAATAATGCATGTGGTGTTGTACAGCAGAGAGATCAGTGTTTGCTTTAGTTGGGCTCTTGGCCCTTGACTCTTCTGTCTGATCTCTCTCTGTAATAATGCATGTGGTTGTAAAGCAGAGAGATCAGTGTTTGCTTTAGTTGGGCTCTTGGCCCTTGACTCTTCTGTCCGATCTCTCTCTGTAATAATGCATGTGGTGTTGTAAAGCAGAGAGATCAGTGTTTGCTTTAGTTGGGCTCTTGGCCCTTGACTCTTCTGTCCGATCTCTCTCTGTAATAATGCATGTGGTGTTGTACAGCAGAGAGATCAGTGTTTGCTTTAGTTGGGCTCTTGGCCCTTGACTCTTCTGTCCGAGCTCTCTCTGTAATAATGCATGTGGTGTTGTACAGCAGAGAGATCAGTGTTTGCTTTAGTTGGGCTCTTGGCCCTTGACTCTTCTGTCCGAGCTCTGTCTGTAATAATGCATGCGGTGTTGTAAAGCAGAGAGATCAGTGCTGTGCAGTGAGCAGCTATTAGTTGTTTCATATGATGAGATAGTCATCATAAGTGAGCCTGATTACAATAAAAATGACTTTGTTTCTTAATATGTATGTTTTGCATAATCAGCCCTGTGAAACTACAGCATGAGAACAAAGTTTTGCTCTAATCATTATAGTTAATTCATTTTTTATCTATGTAATGCATATACAGATTTGAACCCTAGCACCGTTTAGACACACACACAAACACCAAGAACCAGCATATGAATCTCAACAATGGTGACAATCAACAAAATGCTTCATGCTGCAATGCATGCTGGGTAGCACCATAGTAAAAACTCCCATCAATGCTCTGTATGAAAAATCATTGTCACCAATGTTGAGGATCGTATGATAAGTGATCATGTCTAAAAGCCTTAGCCAATACAGCTCTATTTTTTCAATATTGAAGTACTAAGGTGGCATTTGTGTAATAAGACTTTTTTTTCAGTAGTTTGATAATAGCTGAATGTCAATAAATAAACCAAAGAGAGACCGCTTAATGATATTCCTTCATCATGATTAACAAGCAGAAAGAGTAAACTAATCTGCTACTTCAAGATTTGATTCAGTAACGCACAGATATTTGCTGTGAAACAACATTTCTATTCTTTAAAAACTAATAACTTTGAATTAGTAAAATGGTCAAGAGCCAAAATATTTATCTCCATAATGGTGGCATCATTTTAACCAATAAAACATCAACATCTGATCCTCTGTAATTCTCAATAACAGCAGGTGTTCATCACTAATGCACAATCATCATTTAATTAGTCACTTAATTATATAATTAACTTTAAAGCTTTAATGCTTTGAAAGTCCCACCTCTGCTCAACTGATTAAAAACTAGGACTGGACTCTGGACTCGGGTACAACACTGCCTAGAATGCTGAGTAATTCATGAAAATTAAAAACGTTCCACTAACATTAAGAAAACTGGACATATAAAACACATAACTAAAATCATAACCAAATAATTTTCTTTTCAACATTCTTAGAACTCAAAATTGTTAGCTGGGATGTGACACTGAAGACTGGAGTAATGATGCTTTGATCACAGGAATAAATTACATTGAACACATTTTTTCTTACCGATCTAAAATATTTCAATTGCATTGTTTATATATGTAAACTATACTGTAATTTAAACTGAGAGGTCTGACCGAGTGTGTGGGTGAGTTTAACAGATTTAGTGTCATCTTTCAGACTGGAGGGTAAGATAATATGTATCGACCATGCTAATCCTCTGATCCCTTACTTCTTCTCCTCTACTTACCTTCATTTAACCCTCTTTTCACCACTTACTGTCTGCCAGTTATAGCAGTTTTTCTGCAACGCTTTATCCAGATTACAGCTAATGCCCATGTTTGTGTGGTTGTTTTGAGGGTTTCAGAGTCAAACACAGACACTGTCACCAGACAAGAGTAATTAACTCTAGACAAAACACAACAAACCTACCACGACAAGAACCGAGTAATCTTTTCTTATTTACTCATGAACTAGTCTGCATATCTGGGAGTTATTTGGTCATTTGTTTTAGTTGATCGGTTCTTTTTTCCCCACTTCAGGTATAATCCGGACTGTAAACAGCACATTGAGAGGGACCACAAATATTTAGATTCAAATTATATTCAGAAATTATTCATTCATTTATTATGTTTAATACTAATTGTGTGGTTGTAGCTTTGTGCCACACAATTAGCAATAAACAAATACTGTAATTATAATTTAAAAGATGAGATAATTTCACTCTCACAAATATCAAACATTTTATTTGTTTATTCTAAAAATGACACAACAGGGTTGAACAAAAAGCACAACAGATTTACATTAAGACATGCTATTTTAAATTTGAATTTCAGTAAAAGCATATATAGGGTGTGTGTGTGTGTGTGTGTGTGTGTGTGTGTGTGTGTGTGTGTGTGTGTGTGTGTGTGTGTGTGTGTGTGTGTGTGTGTGTGTGTGTGTGTGTGTGGTTGTGTGTGTGTGTGTGTGTGTGTGCATGTTTATGTGGTTTATGAGGACACAAATTTGTATAATGATATAGGTATGACATAGGTATTACAAGGAGAAGGTGATTTATGAGGACATTTTCAGTGTCCCCATAATTCAAAATGCTTATAAATCATACAGAGTAAGTTTTTTGGGGGGACAGTAGAAATGCACCGTCTCCTGTGAGGGCTAAGTTTAGGTGTAGGGTAGGTGTAGGGCAATAGCACGTACAGTTTGTACAGTATAAAAACCATTACGCCTATGGAAAGTCCCCGTAAACCATAAAAACCAACATGCGTGTGTGTGTGTGTGTGTGTGTGTGTGTGTGTTCCTAACAAACATACTTTTTTTGCCCTTTTAACACAAATTTTGCACTTATTACAAAGAAAAGTAACCGACAGAAACATGAAATTGTCTGATAATCCAATGTAAAACAATCATATAAATATCAAATGAGTGTTGTATTTTAAAAGTTGAATCTATCAAATGCTGTGAAATTATGGATTATTCTGCAGTAAATGACTGAAAAACATCTTTGGTTCATTTTTGCAGTAGATTTTGTGCTTTTCTTAGCTTAAAGCTGTATGTCTTTCCACAGCTGGGAGGTGTGTCTACATTACAGACAGTTGACCAGATCAGTCAAATCTGCTAATCTGACACCAGATTACTGTGCTAGAATCAGCCTCTTAATCCAGTGAGTAGTCTGTTAATCACACACAGACACGGCCGCATGTCCCATGCACAAACACAGACGCTTATATATTCTTCACCAAAATGAATCAGTTGAATGAATCACTAAAAAGTGTAACTCTTTGGTGCATTAAAAGCAATGGTCTGTTTTAGCATCTGACATGTCAACTTCTGATTTAACTAGTGTCATTAGTTTAGGGCCGGACTATCAGTGTCTCTGCTCAGTGACAAATGAGAGGAGTACTGATAAAATCTGCTCAATTAGAGTTATTAGTGGTGCTTATCAAGTCACGTACTTGTTCATACTTCAGTCGATTGTGTAGATTATTGAAGAGATGGTAGCTATGATATTTATAAGCATCCGATGCTCACCTTGCAGAAATCTTGCAGAAGTTAAAAGTTCTAGTGATTACTGTAATTCAGTTTGGATATAATAGCACATAAATTACTACCTTCACTTTAAGATGTACGTTTTCTTTAAATCATGTGACTACATATTCAAATTCCTTAATACATTAAATAGGATTGTGAATTATGAATTATACAATTATTATAAAAATCTAACTATGAATTTGATTGCTAAATCATGATTCCAAAGAACATCCGTTCACAGTAGCAGAAAGAACCAGCAGGAAGCTAAACATGAGCTAAACTGGAAAAGTGAAAATAGAAACAATGGAATAGAATAAACGTCCAAACAAGCCTCCTACACTCTTTAAAAAAAATGAGGTTACAAAAGGAGGCTTTCATAGTAATGTCATTGAAGAACCATTTTTTTCTCCTAAAGAACCTTTCAGTGATCAGTTGGTGACACTTATCTTATGAAAATCATATTTCCCATGTTACAAAAACAAGCTACGGAACATGTTAAGTGTTTCTGATGCAGAAAAGTTAGTTCATGCATTCATGACCTCTAGACTGGACTATTGTAATGCACTGCATCTTCAATAAACAAGCTACAGATAGTACAAAGTCCTTACCAGGTCAAGAAAATATGATCATATTACTCCAATTTTACAGTCTCTGCACTGGCTACCTATTAATTCTGTATCAGTTACAAAATATTATTACTTGCCTATAAGGCCCTAAATGATTTAGCTCCTGCGTACCTAACTAATCTTCTATCACGCTACAATCCAACCCGCTCCCTAAGGAACACAACTCTGGACTCTTGGTAGTACCTAGGATAGCAAAGTCCACTAATGGAGGTAGAACTTTTTCATATCTGGCTCCTAAACTCTGGAATAGACTTCCTGATAACGTTCGGGGTTCAGACACACTCTCTCTGTTTAAATCTAGATTAAAGACGCATCTCTTTAGCCAAGCATTCATATAATGCATCTCACAATCTTACACTGCAGGTATATCTGAACAAATGCACATTATTATGCTTTAGCTTGGGTTGAACACATCATTTTTGCCTGAATGGAACAACAGCTAACCGCTAATTGTCTTTATTTGTTTCTCTGATTAACATCTCGTGGTAACTAGGAATTACACAAGCTTCAGTCTGGATCCAATCCTTAAATGATCTGAGATGACCGAACACCTGAGAAGAGACGATGCCAACCCCTCGGAAAATATACAGAATTAACCTAATTTTTCCGTAAGTTAAATATATTAAGTTTCTACAATAGATAAATCTATTGTAGAAACTACATTTCCTGTAAAGCTGCTTTGCAACGATTGTATCGTGAAAAGCGCTATACAAATAATCTTGAATTGAATTTAAGATTTGGATCAGTATTGTAAAGTGAAGATCATGGTAACCCACTAGTAATGATTTAAATATTACCAAATTTAACAAAATAAAATTACTAACCAGGATCATACAAAACTCTCAAACATTCACAATGACTTCAGTAATTACTAGAGAGTTATCACGATCTTCACTTTAGAGTACTGATCCAAAAAATGAGTAATTCCTTTTGTAGAATTTGGTAATACTTGAGTCATTACTAGTGGGTTCCCATGACCTTCACTTTAGAATTAATTATACATTATGCATTATTCGTGTTATTATGAGCCTGTATACAGTAGTTCTTAGTAGTTCTTGGGGAGGTATGAAAAATAGTAGTTACTGATTAGCTAATAGAGAACTGCCACATTAAACTAAGCACTATTTCTTACTAATTGATTAATCAGAGTTTCTTGATAGATACTAGAAGTGTCTAGAGTATTGCGTAACTCGTGTGTTCTTGTGCAGCTATTCATTAATGATGGAACTTCAGTATTCTAAAGTGTTACCGAACAGTTCTTAGAAGAATCATTGTTTCTTTGTGTGAGGAATAATAATGCTTGGGCTGGGATTCAAGCATGGTCATGTAATTCTATCTAGGATTAATCCCTATTCTATATTTTCTGGGGACACTGGGAAGTGCTGGATGAAATAGTTAATCTGCAGCTTGTAACAGTGTTAGAGTGGATTATAGGACATGTATCTGCAGGATCAGATGGGGACACCGCGGTGGGGTGCTGAAGGGTCTACTCGCTCACTTTGGAATTTGCATTCAAATGCATCATTCATATATATATATATATATATATATATACGCTATATATTCCATTCTGACTGGCCATATTTGCTTGACTTGGCTTTGCATACCTTAATCTTTCTCATTCTACATGACCTCACTTGAGGTTATGTTTGGAGTAAAATCTGGGCATTTGCAGATTTTGTTACTGGATATTAAGTAATCCCAATTCCATTTTATTTATTTATATATGCATGTGTGTATTGATTTATCTCAATTTTACTAGAGTACTGGTAGTGGAGATTTGTGGTTCCTTTCCAAAGGTAATATTCAAGAATGTATCAGTCACTTTAAAAATGTTTTTTTTTTTAAATTAGATATCAGACCTGAAGATGTTTCCACTGAACATAATAGAAGAGTTTTTAGCAATCCCTTTCACTGTGTGTCAAGTCAAGCCACCTTTATTTCAATAGCGCTTTTAACAATACAAATTGTAACAAAGCAACTGCACAATATCAAAATAGGAAAATAGTGTCTATAATGTAAAATGACAAGATTTAGCGCAAAATTTTCAGTTGAAGGCATTTCATTATTGAATTCAGTGATGCCATCATCCAGCTCAGTACAGTTTAAATTGTATCTGTACAATCAAGTTGGTGATAATGCTGGAAATCAAGTGTCCCCAACTAAGCAAGCCAGAGGCGACAACGCCAAGGAACCAAAACTCCATCGGTGACAGAACGGAGAAAAAACCTTGGGAGAAACCAGGCTCAGTCGGGGGGGCAGTTCTCCTCTGGCCAGACGAACCAGTAGTTCTAACTATAGCAACGTCAGATTGTAAAGACTCAACTGGTTCCAGTGGTCTTTTCCCGATGGCTGTCTAGGTGACGGGGTCCTTACTGGAGATCTGTCTCTGGGGCTTATACACTCTAAAAACTGCTGGGTTGAAAACAACCCAATTTGGGTTATTTTGGTAACCCAGCGCTGGGTCAAAAAGGGACGAACCCAGCGCTGGGTTATTTTAACCCAACCATTTGGGTTATTATGTTTAACCCAGCAGGCTGGGTTGCTTTTTCATGGTTTAAAATTACTACATTGCTAGGCTAAAATGAACCCAAATCGAGCTAGATATTAAATCTACTAAATCTTGTTCATTTTAAAATCACTTTTACACACAAAGAATGACTATCAAAAGGTAAATATTTATTAAAAACAACAAGAGAAAACAGTCAAAAAGTAACATGCATGTTAAGAAGAAATGCAGAAAAATATGGCATTAACAGCTACAGAGTTTATAAATGAACATTTGTTGAATATAACTTAAAATCAAGACTTTTGGTAAATTGTATAAAAAAAATATACAAAAACACTATTATACAATACTTGTACAATTAGTTAATAGTGAAATTCTTTACAAACTATTCTGGCATGAGAGTACACAAATAAACCACAACATTAGCACTGATATTATTACATTTACCAGAAACATATGTGTGTGAATGAATGTGAGCATGTGTGTGAATGAGTGTAAACTCCATCTCTACTAAACACAGGGCAAGCATTTAACATTTGCTTTTTACAAATTATACACTTACAGTTTGTTTCATAGTCCATGAATACAGATCATGCATCACTGCCAATTTTCATGATCTCTTTATCATAATTGATGTAGTCACGAAGAAGCCCCATCAGCACATCATCTGACATCTTTTACAGCATCCAGGGCAGCGTCCTCCTTTAAAACTACTGTTGTATCAGTTTGGGGGAAATTCTCCTCTTTGACCAGCATTCATATCCCAGTCACCGCCTGTTCTTCATCAGTGGCCTAAAAAGAGAAAAAACGTTTAATGAAACTATCCATTTTCAGATAGAGGTGCATCCACATCAGTAAGGACAGGTAAATAGTCTGTCACTTTGTGTGGTTGTTTAATGTCTGTAGGCACATTAACAGCGCTCTAGAATGCTATAATGGCAGCATTAGTGTGAGGGCACGTGATATTGTTTAAGTAAATATATTGCTTTCAGAAAGTTTCTTCTTTACTGAAACATTAAAACAGACATGACATTTACATACCTCACAAATGTCCATGTACGTGGAGAGCTGCTCTTTAATGGGTTAGTTCACCAAAAAATGAAAATGGTCATAATTTACTCCCCATGTTGTTCCAGACCCATACAAACTCTGCTAATTTCTGGAACAAAAATAAATATATTTAATATTGTCTTAATTTTTGTCCTCCAGTGCCAGTCTGGGAGACTAATATTTTCTTCTGAACAGACATGTTCGCTATCATGTAATTTAAGATGTATACATATATAAATATTGGAATGTATTACTTCTACAATAACTATATTTATGAAGCTTGAAAATACTGATTATCTAGACTCTCAATGGATTAACAAAAAATGATGAGAGAAAATGTAAAATATATTAATTTGTGTTCTAAAGAAAGACACAAGTCTTATAGGTTTGGAATGACATAAGGGCAAGTATATTATTTTTTGTGTGAACTATTCCTTTAAGAAATGAAGTCTACGAATGATGACTCTCCAAATCAGACAACTCCAAAGTTGGTTTGGGTTCTGCAATGAAAAACACAGACATCAATGGTTTATATAAAATATGAACACGTAATCATACTGTTGTTACATTAAAACGTGAAGTAAACAAGCAGGAGACAACAGACACATTTATTTTCTAATAATAACTTACATCAATCTCAAAAGAATGATGCTCTCCTATGTATCTGGCAATCAACATCTACAAAAAACAAAGAAACATTATTTTAGTCTAAGTAGAAAAATTGATAACATGAAATTATGAAGTTTACTTGCCTTAAACGGTCGTTCCCTCTCTTCCGAAGAAGCTGAAAAACCGCCTCCTCCTCACACAAGCAAGCTGCTGTGTCCTTAACTCCAAAGTTGGTTTGGGTTCTGCAATGAAAAAAGGGACACCAATGGTTTATATAAAATGTGAACACGTAATCATACTGTTGTTACATTAAAATGTGAAGTAAACAGGTAGGAGACAACAGAAACATTTATTTTCTAATAATCACTTACATCAATCTCAAAATAATGATGCTCTCCTATGTCTCTGGCAATCAACATCTACAATAAAAACAAAGACACATTATTTTAGTCTTAGTAAAAACAAAGGGGTGGAATTATGGAGTTTACTTGCCTTAAAACGGTCTTTCTCTCTCTTCTGAAGAAGCTCAGAAAATCGCCTCCTCCTCCCGCACGCACGCACGCACGCGACGCAGGCTTCTATCCTTAACTCCCTGCGCGGGCACAACGAAGACACAAGCTCAACAAGTCTGAAATATTACATACAAGACATTACTGTTAACAATTATCACTTCATCAGCCTCAAAATAATTATGCTAGTCTTTATTACATAACGCCGTTTCCTTAAGAAAACTAACGTACATTCAGTTTAACCGCGAACAATACAATAACGAATTAACATGTTAATAACCACCTATTAACACCTCAAAGAGAGCAGATATTGTAAAATCTTATCTAAATATGACATAAGACACTCATGGACGTTATAAAAGTACGTTAAGTTACCTCTTCTGTTCAGTAAAAGAGACCGTTAAGATCTCCGTTGCGAAAACCACGTTCGCGTATTTTTCAATATAAGCTATTTTCGGACTATTTCCGCCTTCCATGAAACCTCAAAATACTCCCAGACACAAACAATGAATGATAACTTTACATTTTTAATCTTTACTTACCATAACGTCTTTCGCTCGCTTCTCGCTTCTTTCAGACTGAGAAAATGGCGGCTTCTCGCACTGGTGTCGTCGGTGTGCCGTCGGATGTTGACGTGACGTGAGTGCTCTCCTTCACGTCCGCGTTCCCAACCCAGCGCCGCTGGGTTATGATCAAGATCAATTTTCAACCCAAAATTGGGTTAAAACAACCCAACGCCCTTACCCAGCGGTCTCAACCCAGCATTTGGGTTGGAAAAACAACCCAGCGTTTTTTAGAGTGTATAGGTTTCCTGGTCTCCGCTGACGTTCAGACCTGTAGAGGTCGTCTCTAGGTGCTGATCCACCATCTTATCTGGATACGGACTGGATCTGGTGACTGCAGTGATCATCTGGGCTGGATAAGGACCGGAATCGGGTGGCTACGGTGACCTCAGAATAAGAAAGAAACAGACTAATATTAGCGTAGATGTCAATCTTCTTACGAAGTGTTCCCGGTTCCGTTTGACCTACTTAATGCAGCCTAACAATTATTTAATGGATTTAAATATTAGAAGTGTATTAGTGTGCTACGTGTACGCCAGGTTGAAGAGATGGGTCTTTAATCTAGATTTAAACTGACAGAGTGTGTCTGCCTCCCGAACATTGATGGGTAGATTGTTCCAGAGTTTGGGCGCTAAATAGAAAAAGGATCTGCTGCCAGAGTTTTGAGAACGCAGTGGACGTGGAGAACTATAATGCGATTAGAGCTCGCTCAAGTACTGAGGAGCTAAACCATTCAGGGCTTTAACAGTAATTAACAAGATTTTAAAATCTATACAATGTTTAATAGAGAGCCTGTGCAGTGTTGAAACAGCTGTTGGACAGCTTTTTCCCTCAGGCTATCAGGCTAATGAACAGTCAGAAATAACTCACCTACAGCACACTCCCTCTCACACAACATGCCATGCACTGCACTTTAACACAGTTCTACCGGACTACACGCACACACTGCATTGCATATGCATAATCTGTTGCACCTTTGCACAACTATTTGTTGCACAACCATCTGCTGTAAATGTATAATCTGTTGCACATTCACATAATACTATGTATAGATGTGTACATAATGTATGTGTACATACGGTGTATAATGTGTATTGATAACTATGTCTTTATAGTACACTGTGTGTACTGAGTATATGTATGTGTATTCTGCACATTGTCTTCTGTACAGTCTGTAAGTATGTACTGTCTATATGTCAGTGGCGGCTGCTGGTCTTTCAAAGAGGGGAAGCTCATTTTTGGCCAACATCATAAAAATTTACCATTTATTTATACCTAAATTCTGCCCAACATTCCTTTTCAAGAACATTTTCTAGCCTACTGTATGTATGAATGAATGAAACGATCTAAAAAAAGATATTAAACTCGAAATATGGGAATTAGGTTGAACTGAAACAAGGAATCTGGGTGAAATGTATGATGAAAATTGGCTAGCAATTTCACCAAGCAAATACCAAGAAATAGGTGGCAGCAGTTTGTCTTTCGACTACACTTCCGCGATGGGACTGAGCTCGAATAGCTTCAGTGTCAGTGACTTTTATAGTACAAAATCGCTGTCAATCAAAAGGAGATGCAGTCTTTCGACAGACCCTCCAATCATCACGCAGACGCTCGGAGTCCGGGCCAGCCCACTCCTCCATTCATCCCAGAGACGCTGAGCGTCCGTGGGCGGGACATAATCGCAGCATTATCCAATGACCGTCTTGTTTCTAAGCACTGAAAAAAACTGTTTAAAGCAGCCCCATTGAAGTCAATGGACGCTGGGCTTCAACAGAGTAATGCACTGTACGCTACGGGAATGAATGAGAAGCAAATCGAGTCAGCCGACCTAAGTAGCTGATTCTGAACGAAATTGTTTTCGTTCGAGATGAACGTGTTTAACGCATTTTTAGTCAATAAAATGTTAACATAATAGTACATATATTTGACCATTCATTTTTTGACAATTATAGGGGAAGCTGAGCTTCCCTTGCAGTCTTAAAGAAATCGCGTCTGCTATATGTAAATTGTGTCTGCAGTGTCTGGAGCACGCTCTTAAGAATTTTACTCACCAAGGCACTTGTGCTGTGGTGATGTGACAATAAAAGTGATTTGATTTGATTTTGATTTAGCAACACCTCCCCAATTGCCTTTTGGACATGGCACATTTTTATAACAGTAATCTTGGGGGGGTAGACTAGATAAAATAATGTATTCATCTGGTGTCCAATTGTAAGTCGCTTTGGATAAAAGCGTCTGCTAAATGACTAAATGTAAATGTGCTGTTATATGTAAACAATTTTATAAATAGTTGGATATTTCATTTTATTGTAAAGTAGTTTACAAGAAAATTATAATTTTAAGATCCACTGAGAAATTCACACAAGTAACTGTAAGCTTGTGTCTAATGTGTGTGTGTGTGTGTGTGTGTGTGTGTGTGTGTGTGTGTGTGTGTGTGTGTGTGTGTGTGTGTGTGTGTGTGTGTGTGTGTCAGAGAGATTACATATCTCACTGTATTACTCCCAGTGTCTAAATCAGATTTACTCAGACATTATTACCACATTGATTCCTCAACGAGACATTATTAGGACTTCAGATTAACAACTTCATCCCCCCAGGATCACTAAAAGTGCTAGTTTGGCAATTTTTGCCCACCTCTAACCCTCTGCAATTACACTGTGCTTAACGCACCAAGCCACAAAAACAAAAGCCTTGTCATGCACAAGACAGTGTATTATTACTTCTGAATGATTGTGAATGTCAGGATGCCTATTGGAATCGCTTTCCAGTCCTACTAATTCTTAATCCTACCAAGGGACAAATTAGAATCATCTATAAATATATATAAAGAGAATTCTACTTGTTTCTACAATGTGCAGAATTTGTACTTATATTGGAATAAAGTCTTGCTATATGACAGTTTTAAAATCCTTAATTATTTATGTTAGTTTTTTTTCAAGTTCTAGTTATATAATAAACACTAAGATTATTTTGGATTGCTTCAAAAGGAAGATATACACTCTTAAAAATCATTCTTCACGATGCCATACAATATTTTTTTTTGTCTAAATGGTTCCATAAAGAACCTTTAACTACTGAAGAACCTCTGTTTCACTAAAGCTTCTTTGTGGTGAAAGAAAGTCATTCAGATTATAAAAAGGTAAGAGATGGTTCTTTAAAGAACCTTTGACAGAATGGTTCTTAGTGGAAAGCACCTTTATTTCTAATAGTGTAATTGTACCACTGTTTTACTGAGTTGATGTTTCAGTCAGTGCACTAGGTGGCAGCATGTAATGACTCTCTGAATGCTGTGAACCAAACGAGCTCATCGGTCTGTCTGTTTACACGATGAATAATGTAATAAAAACTGTTAGACCTACACACACATATAAATATATATATATGTGCAGGTGTGACGGGTCATGTGGTTACAAAAAACACCAGAAGAATCAATGTAATCATTTCCTGTATTGTTTTTTTCAGTTCATATATATATATACACATTTTAAATTTTAAGTTTTGGATGTCAACATTTTAAATCCTAAGGTAATGGTTTTGTAAAATTCCTTGCCTATTTGACTGAACAAAAAAATTATAATAAAAAAAAAAAAAATATATATATATATATATATATATATTGTTATTTTAAAACTTTACAGGAGAAATTAAAGAAGTGTGCTGCTCATTTGACAGTTTGCCATTTTTAGTTGATTGGTGGAAAAACAACAGGAGAGAGAGAGAGAGAGAGAGAGAGAGAGAGAGAGAGAGAGAGAGAGAGAGAGAGAGAGAGAGAGAGAGAGAGAGAGAGGGAGAGAGGGAGAGAGAGAGAGAGAGGGAGAGAGAGAGAGAGAGAGAGAGAGAGATAGATAGAGAGAGAGAGAGAGGAGAGAGAGACATAGAGAGAGAGAGAGAGAGAGAGAGAGAGAGAGAGAGAGAGAGAGACGGGATGGATGGATGGGGATTTGGTGGGGGGGTCAGAGGGGGAGGGCTGGGGCTCTGTTAGTGACAATCAGCTCCAAAATGGCTCACACACGCACACACACACACACACGCACACGCGCGCACTCACACCAAACACATGCTCTCACATTGACACACACTCATATACACACACTGGCAGGAATCAATCTGTCAGTCAATACTTCAGGATGTGTGTAAGCTGTCCACATGAACTCACGGTAAGAAATATGGGCATTTTAAAACAAACTTTTTCTCTCCGTTGACTCTCCATTTCTCCTTCTGTCACTCTGTAGTCATGCTAGTTTTATCCTGACACTCTTTTTTACCCTCTTTTGTTCTCTCACTCTTTTATTCCACTCTCAAATCCTTTTCCCACTTTATCTACTCTTTTATTCTTTCTATAAAACTAAAGACCATCTAAAACAATTGAAAGTAAAAATTATCTAAAAAAAATGATTTAAATAATAATTGTTAAGACTTAAAAACAGTTTATAAGTTTTTTGACTGTTTATTTACTGTTTTATTAATTTTAAGTTAATTAATGATAATATTTCAGTTAAAGATGGAATTACAAATGAATGTTTAATAACCAAATTATTCTAATCTATTCATTCTAATTCAAGTTTGTAGTTTTAGTAGTTTATAATCTAGCCTTAATTTTAAGTGAAAGAGATTTATCATTATAAAAATTGTAGTACGTTAATTTCAAATACTTTATGAAAGTTTTCAGTTATTAAAATGAATTCCTGCCTGATGACAAGATGTACTAAAATGTTTATATATATATATATATATATATATATATATCTAAATATGAGATGTAAAATTGTTTGGCGTAAACCTTGGCAATATTGGAATTTAAATGAGGATTTATTTGAAGTTGTAATTACTTGAAACCTAAAATATGTATTTATTATTTAATCTTCATTTGAACTTTTTAGTAGATTTCGTTTATGATCAAACCATTTATGTGTCACTATTTGCTTGCTACAATATTAAAAAATAAATAAATGAAAAATGTGACATTTAATTTTCTCATGAATTTCAACATATGTAAACTTGTGTTATCTCAAAATGCTATAGTGTTCGGTTCTTAAGACAACATGCTTTTAATGGTGCTTTTCTCTGTAGATAAGTCTGTTAATCTATAATGAATACTTTGACTTGTATTTCATCAGTCCTGACAACATTAAATATTGTTTGAGTTATACATAACACTAGTATTAAGGAGCAACTGTTCAGTGGAATAACTAGATTGATGGATTAAGATTATGGGATTGGATTTAGGCCTTTCCTCTATTAATCTGAAACTGTTTGCAACCCATACATCAACAGGATACATAATGAGCCAATACATGAACAGCCATGTATCACAAATGTTCTGTAATTTTTCATGAAAATGAATACATTGCTTTTTTATGTGTTGACTATTTAATAATGGTGTCACTATTAGCCTTTACTGTAATATCAGGCCAGGCTTTGGAATTTTCTTATCTAACATGTGACATAACCTTCCAGAACATCAGTCAGTATGTTAGTCACCTGCTAATGTAGTCCTACTATTATTGGTCAGAGGTTGATATATATATATATATATATATATCTCAAATCATATAGTATATAATATAGTGTCTGCACTGTATAGCTGTAGAAGACTGTGGCTAATCACCATTTTTTCTCTCTCTTTCTTTTGGCCAGTTTCAGATGATAAAACTGGAAGCCTTCAGTTCAAAGGAACAGGCATTTTAACAACGAGTCTAATTTGGCACATTATTGTTTCCAAAACTGAAGTCTGTTGTTGTTCGCCTTGAAAACTCAAAGACAACAACTTCCATACTTCCTTTCGACACAGCAATGTCTTCGTCTCTACCACTGCCCTCTTTGCCTCCAAGCCCCCTGGCCATGGAGTATCTCAACGACTTCGACCTGCTAAAGTTTGAAGTGAAGCCTGACACCCCTCCACCTCCTCAAACCTGCCTATACCCCAAACCAGACGTCCATCAAGAGACGACCGGTTCTCCGTATGCTCCTCACCCTGCTCCTGACTCCAGCCTCAACTCCAGTCCCTACACCTCCCTTCCTCCATCACCCACACTCAGTGATGGACACCCGCCACCATCTGCATCCTCCTCTTCCTCCTCTCTCTCGTTCCCGCTGTCCATCTCCACCGGGTACATGTCAGGTCAGAGCTCTGGCTCTCAAGGAAACCTGGACGGGAGCCCAGCAGCTGGAGGCCCCACGCCGTGTTCAAACCCCACCTCCTTGGAGGACCTGCTCTGGTTGGCTGCACTGCAGCAGCAGTTCGGTGTGGAGCCCGGAGGAGCCCCGTCTCTACTGGGAGCTCTTGGAGGAGTGCCGGATCGAGGGGACCGGGATCGAGGAGGGTTTCTGGGATGTGAGGATGCAGTGGAGGCCCTGCTGAACTCTGCTGCAGCCGCTGTAACCTCACAGGTATGATCTAATATATTTGGACAATGTATTTGTTTGTTCCAAGTGAGTGAAGAAAATCACTTCTAACTTTGAGGGCCCTCTTATACACCCGGCGCAATGCAGCGCCAGTCAAGTGTTTCCTTCTAATTTCAGCCTGACGCAGTTATCATTTTCACGTCCTGCGCCACGTTGTTTAAATAGCAAATGTATTTGCGCCCATTCGTTTGCTCATGGGCATGTTGGTCTGAATACGAGGTGTGTTCAGGTGCATTGTTGGTGCATTGCTATTTTGAAGCAACTGAAATAGACCATGCCATTGACCAACTGAAACCTGGTCTAAAGGCAATGCCTCAATATCTATTGTTTTTGTTATTTAAAGAGCGCGTTAATAATATGCACCTATATGCGGGCCTACAAGGCACATAAACTTTGCTTATTACCAGTGTTGGGGAGCAACTAGTTATATGTAACGGAATTACGTAATTTAATTACAAAATAAAAGTAACTGTAATAAGTTACATTTACTGAGAAAAAATATGTAATTCTGTCTAAATCTGTGTTAGTGAGCACTTCTCCTTTGCCGAGATAAGCCATCCACCTCACAGGTGTGGCATATCAAGATTCTGATTAGACAGCATGATTATTGCACAGATGTGCCTTAGGCTGGCCACAATAAAAGGCCACTCTAGAATGTGCAGTTTTATCACACAGCACAATGCCACTGATGTTGCAAGTTTTGAGGGAGCGTGCAATTGTCATGCTGACTGCAGGAATGTCCACCAGAGCTGTTGCCCGTGAATTGAATGTTAAGTTCTCTACCATAAGCCGTCTCCAAAGGCGTTTCAGAGAATGCATCTTCACCTCCAAGATCGTCTGAGACCAGCCACCCAGACAGCTGCTGCAACAATCGGTTTGCATAACCAAAGAATTTCTGCACAAACTGTCAGAAACCGTCTCAGGGAAGCTCATCTGCATGCTCGTCATCCTCATCAGGGTCTCGACCTGACTGCAGTTCATCATCGTAACCGACTTGAGTGGGCAAATGCTCACATTCGATGGTGTCTGTCACTTTGGAGAAGTGTTCTCTTCATGGATGAATACCGGTTTTCACTGTACAGGGCAGATGGCAGACAGCGTGTATGGCGTCGTGTGAGTAAGTGGTTTGCTGATGTCAACGATGTGGATCGAGTGGCCCATGGTGGCGTATGTTATGGACAACGAACACAGGTGCATTTTGAATGCACAGAGATACCGTGACGAGATCCTGAGGGCCATTGTTGTGTTATTCATCCACGACATCACCTCATGTTGCAGCATGATAATGCACTGGCCCCATGTTGCAAGGATCTGTACACAATTCCTGGAAGCTAAAAACATCCCAGTTCTTGCATGGCCAGCATACTCACTGGACATGTCACCCATTGAGCATGTTTGGGATGCTCTGGATCGGCGTATACGACAGCATGTTCCAGTTCCTGCCAATATCCAACAACTCCACACAGCCATTGAAGAGGAGTGGACCAACATCTCACAGGCCACAATCAACAACCTGATCAACTCTATGTGAAGGAGATGTGCTGCACTGCGTGAGGCAAATGGTGGTCACACCAGATACTGACTGGTTTCCGGACCCCCTCTGACAAAAAAAGGCCTTTTGTGTACATAGAAAAAGTCTTAGATCTTTGAGTTCAGCTCATGAAAAATGGGGGCAAAAACAAAAGTGTTGCTTTTATAATTTTGTTCAGTATATATAGTAAATTGCCTGAACCTCAGACGAAAGTGTGCAGACGAAACACAATAACAATCTGTGACATGTTATCTCGTGTTAGGAGGCAGAAGATGTTGGGAATGCAATTCCCAATTCTGGAAGGTAATTATACAAAATAATTTTGATGGTGTTCTTTCACTCGGGTTATTAAAACAATGTTTGCGATGAGATCAGTCCACTTGTTGGTCTAGTTATCCAATCACATGATCTGTAGAGGCAGTCACATGAGTTTTTTTCTTGTGTATCAAGGAAGTTATTTTATAAATGTATTTCCATCACAGTTTATGTGCATGATTTCTTATTGTGTAAGTTCTCAATCCTGGTTTAGGAGCCCCCTCAACACTTGTCTCATTTATCTCACACCAATTTCAATCTTGGGTTCTCTGCTAATGAGCTAATGACCTGATTGAGGTGTTTTCGATTAGGGAAATGCACAAAACTTGCTTTTTTTCCTTCTGAGAATAGGGTTGAGAACCACCGGCCAAGGAAAATCACTGGTCACAAGAACCACTGGCCAAATTTGCCATTTTCATTGTAATTAGTTTGTAATGTGCTCTTTGCATCTCCTCTGCTCTTTCACAGTTCCCTGTCTTGTCCCAGAGTTCGAGCAGCAGTCACATGGGAGACTCCAGTAGTGACAGCGGTGTTGATGTTGTTCTTAGCAAGCCGTCAGACATGTGTCACCGGCCTATGCTGGTCGTTTCTTCCACCCCTCCATCTCTCTCCAATGTCAACACATCCACCAGTCCCTACTCACAACCCCTCAGTCCACAGAGCTGCCTCCATCACCCACACCATCCAATGCAAGGCCATTATTATCATCATCATCATCATCATCATCATCTGCAAGCCACTCAGGTACTTGCAGTCATTAATTTATCCTCCTAAAATGGTTGCCACATGAAAAAAAAAAAAAAAAACACTGTCACATGCATGTACTCAACAGCAATCAGACTTCTTCAGCAGTGAAGTTCCCAAAATAATTTACAGCTTTTCAGGAAACGCTTCCAAAAGTGAGGAAAAAGTTAGAAAACTCTTTTAAAAGTTTATTTGAGAGTATTAAGAAACATAGTTATGAAATTGTACTTACTTTATTTGCCTTTAAGTGGTCTTTACATATTTAGGGATAGTTTCCCCCCAAAAAATGAAAATTCTATCATCACAAGGAAAGATATTTTGGAAATATATGTAACACAACAGTTGCTGGTGTCAAACTAAATATAGTTTGAATATCTGAATACATGAATTAAGCACACGTCTTTTTCCCAAGGGTTTGCACAAATTCAATGAGAATGCCTGCCTTGTTTCACATTTTGAACTATAAATGGTTGGTGATTTTGTTTTGAAGTGTGTTGAAAGCAATTTGATGGATGTGGCTGGTCAATGCCTGTCTCTAAATGTAGAGCAGCGCTATCAGATTATAGTAATATCTGCTATAATTGTGATGTAATCCTTATCACTGTCACTTACACTCAGTCAGATTATGCTGTATGGAAATGTGCTGCCAAAATCACACATGCACTACACCTCTAGGCCAAACTATGTAACACGCATTTGCAAAAAGCGCACACATTTATGTTTAATTACTATATTATTAAATGCGATGTCATGAGAAAACAGCAGTCATATATTATAGTGTTAATCATTTAGTTTGGTGGCAAGTAGTGAGCGAAGTTTGTTTTGCCTCATGGCTTTTGTGTCACTAGGCGCGTTTCCATTACCGATTTGCACAAAACTTTGGCGATATTTTACAAATGTCGACAAATAAGTTTTCAGAAATGACTGCGTTTCCATTAACCAATGTTATTCGACTAAAACGTAACCTTTTGCCTCTCGCGATAAGTCATGGCAATGGTTTTTGGTGAGATTTGATGGATTTTGGCTATATTTATTCAAAGGAGGCGTAAGCGGGAATCTTTACAGAAGCAGCGAGAAGAGACGCTTCATAACATGCGTGGCGTGATTTTAATAAACACAAGCATTGACTAGACTGGCCGCAGTCCGCTTCAGTGTGCCGCAGACGTGTGCAGTGTAAATTATCTGAACATTAATGGCAGGGAAAACCCCTTATATTCAAGAGCGACCACGTATGAAATATTTCTTGGAGATTATACTACATTGAAGAATGGTTATATGACTTTTACATGCAGCATGTGAAATGCGGAAAAAAAATTCCATTGCACTTTTGTGAATTAGGCTATTCCTTTTTCGCATCGCCTGAAAAACCACCACATGTGAGCGTACATTTCTTTTGCAATATATTACGTTTAATTAGGCGTATTTTCAATTGCGCAATTTGAAGGGTAGCCTAATGGAAACGCGCCTACTAGTGCTTCTTCTGTTAAGATTCACGCTTACGCCTCCTTTGAATAAATATATCCAAAATCCAACAAATCTCACCAAAATCCATTGCCATGACATCGCGAGAGGCAAAAGGTTACGTTTTAGTCGCGTAACATTGGTTAATGGAAAACGCCGTCATTTCAAAATACTTTTTTATCGACATTTATGAAATATCGCCAAAGTTTTGCGCAAATCTGTAATGGAAATGCACCTACTGCTAGAGTTGTGTTCAAACTAGTTGACATCGACAACATAAGAAAGCTCATTGATACTCTAGAGTTGATTGATTGATTGGGTTTTTAGTTAAGTAGTTTTGGTTGCAGCTGAAAGTTTTTTTTGTTTGTTTTTTTTGGCTATTATCATGTCATGGTGTTTACAGTTGTTGATATCAACTGGTTTGAATACAATTTGTTTAGCGTCAGCACCACAAAAGTGATGAGGCGAAACAAACTACACTAAATTTATAATACTTTTATATAACTGTGCTGTTTTCATCTGACTGTTCAGTACATAATTTCAACCGCTGTGTACTAATCATTTATCTGTTTTGTCCATGTGAGTGCTTGATGAAGCTTTGATTGTCATTATCAGACTTTGTGTCCATTCCATGACAAATCTCTCGGACTTACCTCTTATTGTCCCTTTCTCTTTCAGTGCGGGATGGATGAGCGTTTTTCTGATGAGCAGTTGGTAAATCTGTCAGTGCGAGAGCTGAACAGATATTTGCGTGGGGTAGGCAAAGATGAGGTTGTCCGTTTGAAACAGAAAAGACGGACGCTGAAGAACCGCGGTTACGCCCAGTCCTGCCGTTACAAACGACTCCAGCACCGGCACGCGCTTGAGTCCGAGAAACACATTCTCACACAACAGGTACACTACACACACACACACACATCAAGCACTGAAATATGACAGAAATTAGACAAATACAACCAAAACAACAAAAGTCAATTGTAACCAGTGTTGGGGAAAGTTGCTAAAAGTAGTCTAATGCATTACAATATTGTGTTAATCACGATAAAATTAACTTTAAAGTAACGTAAAGTAATGCATTACGTTACTTTTGTGCTACTTTTTCTCATCTGTTTGCTTGTTTGATTTTATATGTTCTAAAAAGTTATATTTTTGAAAAAATGTAAAAGCTCTTTCACTCATGAAATGAATAAAAAGTTCATACAAATCTTTCAGCTGTGCTGCCATTCTTGGGTGCATTTCCCAAAACCATCGTTAACTATGGTCGTTAGTTCCATTGAACTCTATTCATAACGACCGAACTTGCGACTATAGTTGCTTTTGGGAAAAGCACAGCATGATGAATAGGACGTGAGAGAAGAAAGTTCAATACTCTTTTCTCAATCACACAACAAATAAAAATTTTAATAATAAAACACCAATGTTATTTTTATCTAAAATATTTTTTGCTTATTAGTATGGTTGAACTGGATGATTGAAGGTCAGCATTGGTTAATAAAATGGGATTAAATATATAAAGGGTTTTTGTTTTAACATTTAATTATTATTTCAGGTTTGCATAATATTCTGAGTTTGCTGTTTTTATTCATTTTAAGGAAAACTGCAAACATTGCATTTTTTTTGTCTAGAACTACAGTAACCATCATGTTCACACAGCGCACACAAATTGGCATCATTTATTTGACGAAGCTACACAGATGTTTTCTTGCACATTAAAAAGTAATGCATTACTTTACTAGTTAAGTAATCTTAATACATAACTTGCATTACTTATAACGTGTGACGCTCAACACTGATTAAAACAAAGCAGGCAATTATAATAATAATAATAATAATAAGACAATCAGAACATAACTCTCTTCCAAAACCTAGTAATCTGCCTACCTGGAAAGCATGGCAAGACTTTATTTGGCTAAGTCACAATTAAATTTTAATGGAATATTGCCTTTTTTATTAAACTTATGCGTATAATTTATTTTTCACAATCTTTAATCAAAAGCATTCAAGTCCAAAACAGAATCAAGTCCTGTCCTACACTTTTATCATTTGAAGAAGCGGTTTCACTCAGATATGTAGTAAAGAAAAGAGTATCACTATTTATCACTATTATCAACACTATTTTAGTATTTAAAGTATGATTTCTCTCTGTTTTGGTTCTTCTAGCTGGAGCAGCTGCAGTGTGAGCTGTCTCGAGTGTTGAGAGAGCGAGACACATACAAAGCTCGTTACGAGAAGCTCATTAGTTCAAACGAGACTCAGCCTTCTCATCCCAACACCTCGCCTTCTCCTACTCCTCCGGATTACTTTTTGTGACAAAATGAACATTGTACAGAAGAGAGTTGAAGGAGAGCTGATTACTGCGATGAGTGAAAGTAATTCAATAGAGCTGTGACTACAACTCAACTTAAACTAAGCTAATAAACCAAAGCGGGTTGATTGTGAGGTGGACCTGGATTGTGACATAATGGCGTCATGCTGATGGGATTGTGTGCTTGTGTAGCACCAACATGATTTCATT
The DNA here is from genome assembly GCA_003573665.1 of Oxygymnocypris stewartii. Classification (NCBI taxonomy): domain Eukaryota; kingdom Metazoa; phylum Chordata; class Actinopteri; order Cypriniformes; family Cyprinidae; genus Oxygymnocypris; species Oxygymnocypris stewartii. The sequence continues at coordinate 700,145 of QVTF01019268.1, read as the reverse complement.
AGCATTCATAAGTATTCATACACAAAAGGATTCTCGCACATTTTGACAGACACGGAAATGTACAGAATCAAAGTAATTACAGCATTTAAAACATAAAGTATTTTACATATTTATAACGAACACTATGAGGATCATAAACTACTGAATTAATAGGTGGATTTGATTGTTTTTTACAATAAATAAGATTTATTTATATATGTTGGCTATTTATTTAACACATTTTTTCAAAATTTCATTTTATTCTGTATGAATCAATAAATTAGTAACATTTAATATACTTGATGATTCAGCCATAGAAAGCCTGCATATTACTTAAATGGACAATTCACCAAAAAATGTCAATTCTGTCATCATTTACTCACCCTGATGTTTTTTCTGAACCTGTATGAATTTCTCTCTTTGGCAGTATGGAAAAATACTATAGAAGTGAATGGCTTTCATCAACTGTTTGGTTACATTCTTCAAAATCTCTTCTTTTGTGTTGAGCAGAAGAGAGAAATTCACACAGGTTTAAAACAACATCAGGGTGAGCAAATAATGACAGAATTTCCATTTTTGGTGAACAAGTCTTTGGGTTGCTTTAATAAGGCCCATGCAGATTTCATTTATGAATACATTTGACATTAAAAACTGATTTTCCATCATTTACCAGAATGTAAAAATCAAATGTTACTCTCATTTGTTGGAGGATTCCTGGTGGAATATTTTAAGGATAAGACTAGTGTACTTGTGTAAAAACATTTACATTTTAATTGCTATTGATATTGTGCAGTTTTAGTGTCTAAACATACAAAAAAGAATGTGTGCGCATTTTCTGCTAATACCTATGAATACGAATGAGATCACCCGTGGTAGCACAAAAGGCTTGCTATCTCATTGTGTTGAGCTATTTGTCATGATGAGTTTAGTTCTTACGAGAGTTACATTAGCACGTGTATTTGGCATTCACCAAATAGAGATATAACTCTATGAAGAACTGCTGACGTTTTGAGCAAGAATGCAACACATGTAGAATCTATGATCATGTGTAGTATAAGCCATCTATGTGATATTTTCATAACTCACTAAAAAACATTGCAATCGACAACCAAACACAAACCAAGTGAAAATCATTACGCAACTTTGAGTGACTGTGTCTTTGGAAGTCACATTTTATGACTAAGTTAAGAGTGTAATTTAACTGTGACATCAATTTCATTTAGCAATTCACAGAGCTGGTCACTGTGGGTGTTAGTAGATGCCTATATAGACCTAGACTTTTCTAGCAGGTTTACTTGGCTCGCCATAGGTTTATGAATTCAAATGTATCTGGCTATTTTCATTATTTATTCACAGTATTTATTCTTTGTTTGTTATGTGATAATTGTGTTCATTTGATAGTGTGTATTAATTAATATTTTGTAGCAGGATAAAAAATGTTATAAGATTATATTCATTATGCTCTGTTTGTAGTGGTTTCTTATGAAATAAACATACTTTTACCATTAATGATTTTACCAAAGATTGTGAACTGTGCAACTTATTTATTCATCTGACGTGTCATATTTTCTTTTATTTTACTGTTTTCCCTGAGGTCCGTTTGATCAAGACATGACCATTTTCAACCCTGTTGGGGCTTCTTCTACTTTAAAGGAATAGTTCACCCAAAAACTAAAATTTACTTACTCGCAGGCCATCAAAGATGTAAATTAGTTTTCTAAATTAGATGTAAAAATAAGCATTGCATCACTTGCTCACCAATGGATCCTCTGCAGTGAATGGGTGCCATCAGAATGAGAGTCCAAACAGCTGATACAAAAACATCACAAGTAATCAGTGGCGGATCTAGGGGTGAGGCCAGAGGAGCACCGGCCCCAGCTGAAATCTGATTGGCCCCTGAGGTGCCCCTGTCCTGTCACTCATCGGTGATTTACGTTAGCGTTAAGTCGTTTGAAAATTCAACCTGTGCCAGCGCCAAGCTTTACATGTAATATGAAGGTACATGTGTATACGCCCTGACTGATTTAAAATTGTAATTTTGGGCACCCTGAAATAGTCGGCATTGACTTATAGACGTCGCTCATTGACTGCATTTATAGACCCCTCACGAATCACAGGAAATTTACAGTGCGATGCGGGGTCAGAACGTTATTCCACCGCTTGTGTTAACCAAATTTCTCGCAAGACAAACGGGCTTGACGTGGCGATTTTACCCGCGTTATGACCACTCTCAGTGCGCTGTGTTGTGATATATATATATATAATTCTGAAACGCAAAAATAAATAAATGAGGCTCAATCATCTATTAACAAACATACGTGTTTATTTTAGCACTTACGTCAGTCAACACTCAGCCTGCAAAACACTAAAATAAATATCAAATAAATAATACAGTTAAATAGGAAAGTAGCCTTAAATGAGAAAGTTAAATACACCCGGTGTGTGACGTCACGTGCACTACCGCCGGTGACGCGGTTGTCACGGCAACCATCACAGCCCTAGACAAAATGCCTACTTGTTGCGTCGTGGACTGTGAAAATCGCACCAGTTCTGGAGTCAAGTTTTTCAGGATTCCTGCAGGATCTCATCCGTTTCAAAAAATAGACGACATCTGTGACTGCAAGCTATTAAACGGGCAGACTGGGACAATACTACGATCAAAGAGGCTCGTGTTGGTAGCGCTCACTTCATATCAGGAAACGTTAAAGTCATCCTTTATCATCCCTTTCTGTTTGCTTAAACTCGAAAGCCTGGATTGCATGAACAGTTTTCTGTACGTTAAGCTATGCAAGTTAATAGTGTTGTAAATGTCATGGACCTGTGTTAAGCTACAGACGTAGCCAGCTGCTAGTAGTTAGCCGCAGGCTAGCGCCAACATTGTGCCAACAACGGTAGAGTTAAGCCATGATAAGTAAACAAATGTTTTCTGTAAACTGTAGACTGATTTAATAGTTAGGTGAAGTTTGATATCTGGCATAAATTGTGACCTGTGGCATGCTACAGACTTAGCAGATAGCAGACTAGCTTTACATTAGCGTTTTCACTATGACAACAGTAGATCGTGTTGTAATCAATGTGTGCAATTATTTTTTGTAGGAGAGGCATAACTTGACTCCAGTAGTCCTGAATTTGTGCCCTCCTTGTTTGTGTACACAAAACAAAGCCAGACACCTAAGACAAAAATGGAAAGGTACAAATAATAATAAAAAAGTATCTTATCTATCTATAAGGCTTGTCTGTTTCTCCTTGACACAATATGCCGGTCTATTAGCCGCGCCATTTTTCTGACCCCAAGCTGCGCGCGCACCCAACCTAAGCTTTCGATGTTTACAAACATTGAAGGGGTCTATTGGCGGCGCAAGAGCATAACGTACAAAACGAATGTGCACAGTTCAATTGAATAATACAATTTGCGCTAAATAACTTAATGCTGTTGAACCTACTTTACAAAGCAAACTTTTTGCTCAAATAAAAGCGTGCGGTTTCTCGGGTGGATGTTGCGTTCGTTACTATAGCAACATTAGGTTCCAAGCGCGTTTTCTTTCAGAATCATCACTGACATGTAGAAAAACTGTAGCATTTTGTTTAAAATGAAAGTGAGATAAAGATCCTCACGTCACATAGAAATGGTGTGCTACAACTGTTTGGCTGAAAATAGTGGAATACTTCAGGAAAGATAATCGACTTAAGACCATAAGAATGTTTTATTTATTTATTTATTTTGTTTGTTTGTTTTTAAAGGAAGACAATTGATAACAATTTCAGAGATGAAAGAAGTTTGACCAAAAAAATGTGGGATCAAACAGTGTAAGCAGAAAGTTTTCAATAAACAATGGGCAATAAATAAAAGACATTAGCATCATGATTAAAGACATCTAAAAGCCTCCTATCCGGGAGAAGTGTGAATGTGCGCATGGAGACAAAGCAGTTTGGGCAGCACAAGACAATAAACTGCATGGATGCTTAGATAATGTGAGTAAATATTAGTTAGCATTGTAGAGTCAACTCTAAACAAAATCACATGGCATGCTCTAAAACATATTTCATGAAACTTAAGAGTTATAGAGTTATCCTCAGATTTGAAAAAGAACATGGTCAGATTTGTGGCTTTATCTGCATTGTGTTTCTAGACAGCAAAAAGGCTCATTTATATATTTTTTGGTCAAAGGTATTTAATGTAAACAATATTTCTAATAACTGTAAATTCAAGCCCTTGTGGCTATTTTTCTGACTTAAGGACAACAAGCTGCCAAGTGTCTTCTTTAAATCGACACTACAGTTATACTTTTTAGACATTTCCAGTATTTTATCAATACTGATAACCGTGATCAATTTGGTCACTATAATCGTAATATAAAATTGTCATACTGTTTAATTTCAAATCAAATCAAATCACTTTTATTGTCACATCACCACAGCACAAGTGCCTTGGTGAGTGAAATTCTTACGAGCGTGCTCCAGACAGAATTTCACTCACCAAGGCACTTGTGCTGTGGTGATGTGACAATAAAAGTGATTTGATTTGATTTGATTTGAAATTAAACAGTATGACAATTTTATATTACGATTATAGTGAAATTTCTACACTGCAATAAGGTTGAACAATAGCTAACAACACAGAACAATACAGAACAAAGCATTTTATTTTAATTTACTATGTAAATCTTTATATATACTTATTTATTTGTAGTATTAAAATAAAAGTATGTAGCATCATTAAGAACTAACATGATCTAATACTGAACAAAAGTACAGTATATTTATCATTTAAATTAAGATGAAAGAGATTTATTTATAATGTAATACGTTACATGTCCAAATAATAATGTATATAGCCTTGTATAGTGTGTCAGTAAGTAATTGCTGAATAAGTAGATGGATTCAACCTCCTGAGCAAAGACCGCTGAATTTTCAGCAGCGGTCACAAAAAAAGTAGTTTTTTTTTTGTTTGTTTGTTTGTTTGTTTGTTTTACAAAAAGATGTGTACAGTTTCTTACAATGTTCAAGAACAACATTTCGCTGTACATATTGTATATTATCATATGCTCATGAAAATTCTTGTTGTTGGAACCCAAAATTCAACAAAGTGTGAAAACTAACTCCAAATTGGCAGGGAAGCCCATTTTTTCCTCAAATATTGTATTATATTTTATTATGTATGTTATTCTTAATGAATTCATTCGCACACACACACACACACACACACACACACACACACACACACACACACAAACATAAATATTTAAGCCGTTATTATTAAGGTTTCCAAAGACTTGAACGGTAAACTTGGCCCCTCTCTGTAAATGGTGGCCCCATTGTGGCCCCTGCTTCTAAAAAATCCTAGATCCGCCTCTGCAAGTAATCCACACCACTTCAGTCCATCAGTTAACATCCTTTGGAGTGAAAAGCTGGGTGTTTGTAAGAAACCAATCCATCATTAGAGCATTTGAAAAAGTCCATCTCATGTTGTCCTCTCTTATTAGATAGGATAGGTCCTTCAAGTTCTCTTGAAGGGGTGGTGAGAAGTCCAAGACCCAACATCAAGCTACAGGGGTGCCACAGGGCTCAGTTCTTGGACCAATTCTCTTTTCTGTCTACATGGCATCACTAGGTTCTGTCATTCAGAAACATGGCTTTTCATATCACTGCTATGCTGATGACACTCAACTCTACCTCTCATTCCCTCCTGATGATCTGACGATTGCTGCTCGCATCCCAGCATGTCTAGCAGACATTTCTTGCTGGATGAAGACCATCACCTTCAACACAACCTTACCAAGACAGAACTGCTTGTTCAAGCTCTAGTTCTGTCCTATATTGCAACACCCTCTTGTGAGGTCTTCCTGACATTTTAATCAAACCCCTGCAACTAATCCAGAATGCGGCAGCAAGAGTAGTCTTTAACAAGCTAAAAACAACGCATGTCACACCTCTGTTCACCAGTTTGCACTGGCTACCAATAACCACTCACATAAAATTCAAGCCATTGATGTTTTTACTACAAAACCACGATTGGCTCTGCACCTGTTTACCTAAATTCATTACTTCAGACTTACGTTCCCGCTAGAAGCTTGCGTTCTGCAAGTGAACGGTGCATTGTAGTGCCATCCCAAAGAGGCACAAAATCACTTTCACGGACTCTATCTTAACTTTTGCATGCTGGTGGATAAATTCAAGTCTTTCAGCCATCTTTCAAGAAACAGCTAAATACATCTCTTCCATCTACACTTGACTCTCAAACACTTGCACTCTCTATTCTATTTTTACTCTAAAAAAATGACCTTTTAACACAGTGTTATCTATTCTTTTTCAATTATATCTACTATCTTTATTTGTATTTATTATTTACAAAACCTTAGTACATGTACTGTGTTAGACTAATCAAGACTAGTCACAGCACTTACATATCATTGCTCTTTTGATTGCTTCTATTGTCCTCATTTGTAAGTCGCTTTGGAGAAAAGCATCTGCAAAATGACTAAATGTAAATTGTTGTGTAACCATTCAAATATGACCAGCCCACATAAAAAAGGTTGTAGATGTAACGGATGTATGCCAGTAAGAGCTGTGTGTAAAACCTCACTCTCCTGACCTCAAAAAGAGGCGCTCTAGCGACTGACGCTAGAGGCTGTAGCCTTTGGTGTTCCTTGTTAGAGCGTCCGCCTCCCGCGCCGGAGTCCCGGGTTCGCGACCCGCTCGTTGAGTTGGTGTGGACACGTGTCGGGGGTGTTACATTGGTGCCGTGACCTGGATGGGAGTGAGGTTTAGGGGGGTGAGTGTAATGGATGTATGCCAGTAAGGGCTGTGTGTAAAACCTCACTCTCCTGACCTCAAAAAGAGGCGCTCTAGCGACTGATGCTAGAGCCTGTAGCCTTTGGCGTTCCTTGTTAGAGCACCCGCCTCCCGCGCCGGAAACCCGGGGTTTGCGACCCGCTCGGTGAGTTGGTGCGGACCCGTGTCGGGGGGGTTACATAGATCTCATTATTAGATATATTATTAGAAAATAATCAATTCAATCTATTTATCAATTTGTTTGTGTTCGATTAGCACAGATTTTGAAACTGAATGATTGTTGAGCCATTGATCTGAGCTTATGCATCTCGCTTTCTGGCGGAACAGTCCACAGATATAAGGCCTGTCATTCTTATTGGTAAAAGATTTTCAGCACATGCAGCACAAGGGTTAAAGTATATTACTGACATAATAAGTACTATTTTTAAGGTATGCTAAAGTGAACTATAGTATGTCTCAAAAGAGCAACACTGCTCAGCACTCCCGTCTGGTCTGTGTTTTATTACTGCATGTGTCTAACACCTCTTAAAGAGGTGCTCTTAACCTTCTTAAAGAGACAGTAATCAGATTAACCCGGGCCACAACATATATATGCTCAGAGATACAGTACAAGTCAAACTAAATTCTGAAAAATTCATAAATAATACAATATTTTAAACCGATAATAAATAAACACTTTAGGGGGAAAAATATAAATACTAAAAACTATTGTTGACAAGTAAGATGAATAAAAACAACCCTTTTTTTTACTTTGAGCAATTCAATGTGAATGAACCAGTGTTCCTGTGGCTCAGTGGTAGAGCATTGCGTCAGTAGCGCAAAAGGTTGTGGGTTCGATTCCCAGGGAACACACGTACTGATGAAAAATGTATAACCTGAATGCAATTGTAGGTCGCTTTGGATAAAAGCGTATGCTAAATGCATAAATGTGTACCACCAGATCAACCAAGAACACACTAATATCATGGTGTCAATTTTGCATCAAGCAGCATTCATGTTTTCTTGTGTAAAACCTATAGTTTTAGTTGGCTTTATTTCCTGTCCATCTCGTTCGTTTCAGATTGTTTCTTTGTGTCTCTCTGTGAATCAGACCCTGGATGAGAGGTGTTTAGGATGAGCTCACATTTGTCCCTCCTCCCTCTTTCTGTCTCTCTCGCTCTCTCTCTCGGCAGAGCACAAAGCCACGGGATTATGGGTATAATAGAGCGCGGGCCGCTCTCTGCCGGGCCTCATTGTCTGTGAGAGGGGTACTATTGTGGACAGGACGTACACACACTCACCCCACGGCTGTGCTATACACACATATCTAAACAACCACACACAAAACACACAAACACAATGTATCCGAAATTTAAGTATACAAGAATAATAGATAGCAAAATGTATAAAATTGCTTGTATGCTGTACAGAAAGAACGGTACAAAGCTGTCACTGGGGCGGCAAGCTTAAAAGATAAAAGGTACATATTTGCACCAAATTTACCCCTAAATGATATATATTAGGAACCTTAAAGGTACTTATTAGTTGTTTAAAAGAGCATTTTATCTAAAGGGTACCAGCCTGTGACAGCGTTGTGCCTTTCTGCGAGTGTAGATGACAAACTACTGTGGATTCTGGGAATTTATTTCCATTTCAGCTCTAATTAAACAGAATGTTTTAGAATAAAAAAAAGCTAAATTAATATAAATGAAAAAAATAAATAGATATTTAAGATTCTGCACTATTTCTGGGTCACTCATCAAATTTTTGAACATATTTAAATTAAAAGTCAGATATCTTTTCATAATGTAAGATTGTTTAATATTGATATTGATGCCGCAAATTTGATTTGTGAATCTGGGATGTTTCTTATTCACTTGAATTATGTGCACATATAATTTTAGGATAATAAGGGATGCTGTAGCATAAGATATGGTATGATATCTTAACCCCAACATAGTATGAATGACATTCGTGTAGAAATATGATTTGAATTGCTCTCTGCTGCCCTCTACTGTTAATGCTGATCATTGCTTAGACTGCACCTGCTCAGAAAAATCATCATTCTTAAGAATTTATCAAAAACTGTTTCAAGAAATTAATTTATATCCAACTTAGAAGCCAAGAAAATATTTAAATCATAGCTCACTTGAGATTTATATCCTATTATTATGTGTTGGAATAATATAATAAAATGCATTAGTTATGTTAAATGGATACTTCTATTTAAAAAGGACCTATTATATTGATCTAAAATAACAGTGAAAGTATTTATAATGTTACAAAAGATTTCCGTCAAATAAATGCTGTTCTTCAAACTTTCTGTTTATCAAATGGAAGAAATGAAAAACACTGTAATATTTGTAATTAGGCACCACGAGTGATTTAACATTGATATTATGATTTCTGAAACACTGAAGATTGGAGCAATGATGCTGAAAATTCAGCTTTGTTCGCAGCAATAAATTACGTTTTACAATATATTCACATAAAAATACTGTTATTTTAAATCGAAGAAATAAGTCCCAATATTATTTCATTGTATTTTAAAATCAAATGAATTCCTTGGTTAACATAATAATCTTTTAAAAATACTGATCTCGATTAAATTCATTTTATTGCCACATTTCTGACAAAGTGTAAAATGGGCAAAACTCTTGTGTCAGTATAATGATGAAGAGTCATATACGCAGATTCACATCATCATCTGCTGGACTGTATAATAACTGTCTCACAGAGCGGGTCCTCCCTCAAAACAGACATACCAAATACAAACAAGCAAGGTTTATATGTATGCTTACCATAAAACAGATTGGAAATAATGTTGTTTCTTTCACTTGATAAATGCAATAAATAATAATGATAAAACAGCTAAACACCATCTATTTTATTTTTTTTGTAACTGAAATATTTGGACTTTTAACGCTTTCTAATAGACCACACAGTTAGTAAGATTACATTCACATTGCCTAATTGTTGTATCCCCTCTCCTCCAGATACCTTCAGCTCCTGCCTTGATAACATGTGTTCCCTCACCTCCAGCCCTTGGGTCACAGATGCGCTCCATGACCGTTAAAACAAGTTCAGCCTGCCTTTCAAACATCTGCTGGATTGGCGTTTATAGAACTCAGACGCGATTTCTTTAAGACTGCAAGGGAAGCTCAGCTTCCCCTATAATTGTCAAAAAATGAATGGTCAAATATATGTACTATTATGTTAACATTTTATTGACTAAAAATGCGTTAAACACGTTCATCTCGAACGAAAACAATTTCGTTCAGAATCAGCTACTTAGGTCGGCTGACTCGATTTCCTTCTCATTCATTCCCGTAGCGTACAGTGCATTACTCTGTTGAAGCCCAGCGTCCATTGACTTCAATGGGGCTGCTTTAAACAGTTTTTTCAGTGCTTAGAAACAAGACGGTCATTGGATAATGCTGCGATTATGTCCCGCCCACGGACGCTCAGCGTCTCTGGGATGAATGGAGGAGTGGGCTGGCCCGGACTCCGAGCGTCTGCGTGATGATTGGAGGGTCTGTCGAAAGACTGCATCTCCTTTTGATTGACAGCGATTTTGTACTATAAAAGTCACTGACACTGAAGCTATTCGAGCTCAGTCCCATCGCGGAAGTGTAGTCGAAAGACAAACTGCTGCAACCTATTTCTTGGTATTTGCTTGGTGAAATTGCTAGCCAATTTTCATCATACATTTCACCCAGATTCCTTGTTTCAGTTCAACCTAATTCCCATATTTCGAGTTTAATATCTTTTTTTAGATCGTTTGTTCATTCATTCATTCATTTATACATACAGTAGGCTAGAAAATTTTCTTGAAAAGGAATGTTGGGCAGAATTTAGGTATAAATAAATGGTAAATTTTTATGATGTTGGCCAAAAATGAGCTTCCCCTCTTTGAAAGACCAGCAGCCGCCACTGATAGAACTATATTCATCTTTGTATTATTTATGTGCTGAGATGTCTTCATTGATTGGTTGTTGAGGGCAGCATAGATATATCGTTATCCCACAATCCTGTGTGTAATGCTGTAGCTAAAGGAAAGTATTGAAACATGTTGCTGTCATCTGTATCCAGGGCCGTTAACACCGTTAACTCGGCATTTTTCCAATAACAGAATTGTAAAATACTGACCTTATATTAATTCTGCTTTGGTGCCGCAAGGATAAAAAGTCAAGATCTCCTCATCTGAGATGCCTCAGCAGTAGGGATGTGCGATATATATATATAGTCTATGATAATATCTTAATTGTTGTTTTAAGGATGTGCGATTTGACATAATCGAGTATTTTGCAAAAAGCGTTCAAAACGCCCATAAAAAGCGCATGCTTACATTAGGCTACGTGAAGTCTAGATAGTGAGAGCGCATGTAGGGTTTGTTCTTTCACTGCATGATTCAGTCTATTTAAATACTATGAATCACAAATTCAAGACATGGGGGCAGAAGTGTTATATAAGTATACCACTTCATCTAGTTATTCAATTTCACACGAAGAGTGACATTTGTTTCCAAAAATGACCAAATGTGACAAAGATTTTTTACAAGAGCTCAAAAAACACAAAGTTAAGTAAGAGACTTAAGTTCCAGACGGACTACTGTCTGTTTTGGCTCTATTTTGTCAACAAAAATATCCCAACCACAGCCGCAGCACTGTTTTGTCTCTGAGCAACATGATGGTGTTTCTGAATCACTGAATGATTCGGTTCAATCTCAACAACTCACTTATTTGCTGTTACCTACTGGCGGTTTTAATTTCACATCTCATGTTTTAAATCATTTCAAATATCAGTATTTAACGTTTTATGTTTAATACATCAAAGCATTATTTGTAATTGCAGTTAAATGCATTCACGTCTTGCATTAAAGAGTGTGTAAATGCATCTAAATGCCACTTCAGATGCAGCTTCTGTGTTGATTTCATTTGTTTGGTAACAGCCCAAATGAGTTATTATTCTAATTCACTGATTAAATGTAAGAATTTGACTCAAAAGATACTGAACACTTTTAGAAAAAATGGCTTTATAAAGGTAAAAATGCCTATAAAATGTAAAAATCACTTTAAGCCTATTGGAAAAGATTCATTTCTGTTAGTGTTAATTAAAAATATAAAAAATGATATTCATGTTTAATCATTTTTATACACTGGATTTTACTGAAGGCTACCAGGATAATTATAACTTGAGTTTGTTAAATTCCTAAACATAAACTATATCTTCTCTATTTCCAGTTTGACGTGTGGATCATTCATTGCAACATTTAATCATAATTCTCAATTATTTGTGCAACTGCCCACTGAATTGGTTTTAAACCTATATTTTTGAGCCTTAAAACATCTTAAAATGCACACATAAATCTAAATTTTCTCAGGGGAGCATGCCCCCTAACCCCCTACCAATCTGCATTTTGGGACCTCTGTATTGATAAAAACCTGCGTACGGCCCTGTCTGTGTCTTGTTTTCTGTTCTAACTCATTTTAGTGCACTGCATATCAAAATGCAACAAGGGAGAGTTTTGCAGTGATGCCATTTAATTATTATTTTGCTTCCCCATAAAGCTCTTTTTACAGGAACCAGTCAGTGTAAAGAACATTAACAAGATCTGAAGATTTGTTTATTTTTTTTTTAAGATTCCTGGATGAAATCGCTTAAAAGATAGTGAGAGCTGAAGTTGGAATATAGCCACATTCGTGCAAAAGTGTTATTGAAAACACTGCTTTGCCAACAGCAGCTTTAGGCTCAGCTTTGGCTTCCTGAAAGGAAAGTACAAGAGATATTATAACAGTTGGTTATGATGACCAACTGATAAAACAGAAAAATTCATCCAAACAAATAAATTGTTTATATATTTTTTAAAAAGTATAAAAAAAACAAAGAAAGTTGGCCCCAAACATGCCAAACGGACAGCATAGGCTAAATTTATTTTTCTTTTAAATACATAAATATTTGTATTTTATTAGAATTAATTTGTCTTTCATCAGATTATCATTTTTATTTATGCTGGTCAATTATGAACAATAGGTCAAATTGAACTGCTAGCAAAAACTTGGGTGCTGTAAATATTTGAGTGACTCCTCCCCTTTGTGTGGCCCCTCCTCCAAACCTTAGCCAGCCCAGAGAGCCCTGTCAGTGTACACAGAACCAGATTATTAAAAAGGATTTAACATGAAAAAAGCTTTTTTTTTGTATATCATGCCTAAACATGGCGCCTGAGACAGGAGTTTTGAAAATGAAGCATCCCAAATCATAGCTGGGTGATAAGCAAGCCATTGGCAAACAGAAATATACATGTATAAATTGTATTAGGATTGAATACATGTATTAGGATTTATCTTTTTATTCATGAGTTAAGAGCAATATCATGACCATTGCATTCTAGATACATACTGATATTTAAGCAGAATATTCCAACACAAACAGATTATTACATTTACGACATTTGACTAATATTGCACAAAAGTCTTAGCGGAAGTGACACAACAGCGCTTCGTGCTGCAGAATAATGCATTTTCACACACTCAAAGAGTTTCACAAAATGTCTTAAAATCTCATGTTTTACTAAATGCATTTTAGTCTCTCACACTGGTCACTTAACCTCATTGTGAGTTAATAAGCTTTTATCACCGCGGTCAGTCAGACGGCTGTTTTCTGTACTTTGGTCCTGTTTTGAGCCGGATTTCTGCTCATTTGGACTGAAGAAGGACTGAAAAACACAAGGCGACATAATTTGACATATATTGAGTTTGAGTTAAACTGGAATGCGAACTAAGTGAAATATTTAAGTGTTGAAGTGACATAAGTCTCTTAAGTGCAGTGCGCGAGATTAAACTCGTTTGAAGGGATGGACCAATATGAATCATAAAAAGAGTCTGTTTATTGAAGGTAAGACGCGAGCTTTGTGTTTATTTGCGCATTTCTTGTGTTTTAATGTGTTGTTTGTCTCGTGTTGGTGTGTAAATATACATTATCCGTCATATTTGATCATCGTGTGTGGGTTAGCGCACGTGCTAACGTAACCGAGCAGCCGCTCTCGCGCTGCAAACACACATAAAAACGTCCGAGGTAACGTTAATTAAACAATAAATGTAGTTTAATTAAAATGCATTGTATTATAAATGTGCAGTGTAAAGGTCTGTCCCCTGGTTAAGGTATCTGTTTCAGTGTATGGATGCTAAAACAGACTGAGGCCTGACGCATCGATATAAACAAACTCCAGAAATCATTGAATTATTAAATACATATTATATCCACGTAAATGTAACGTTACTAATTCTAGCATGTCATCAACGATTAACAAGACTGTATCTATGCATTCATCACCGCTGACTTTAGATGTCTTAACTGTGTTTCTCATTGATTCAACGTGGGCCTTTCAACCTCATGCAGTATTAATATTAATGTAAGTTATGCATTACAATTTAGTTTTACTCTGATATGCGGATGCCTATATTCTCCTGCTTTCCATCATAATGCCATTAAAATACATAAGACAAGAATTAAATGTTGACATTTATGTTGACTACACTTGCATAATATCCCAATTCAAATGTGATTTTATATATATATATTATCGTTTCTTATTTCTATGCAGTTTTGTTAAAACAAGTTTGACCTTTTATAAAGCCTTGTCTGAAGAGTGCTTTTGAAAAATGGTTTAAGGTCAAACTTTCTATACAATAGTTATTTTACAGATGGATAGATCTGAAATTATAATCACCTTGTTTTCGATAGAAATTGTGTTTGTGTTCATGATAAAAAAAATGCTTTGTTCACCAAAATAGCATTTAATTGATCACAAGTAATCAAAAACAACAATAATGTTATTGATATTTGACAGAAATTATAATTTTTTTCCATTTTCAGGAATCTTTTCTGCAAGATTGTCAGATTTTTTCCGAAACAGGGATTAAATTGCACATTTTTAATTGTTGCATATTCTAACATTTTTCATTTTCTTCTTGGTTTGGTTCACTTTCGAGGTAACATTTCAGAGCATACCATAATGTGTTTATGCAAGTCTTGTGTGAATAAAACTGTCCTCTCATTGGTCAGAGTACACTTTTGTTCCTCAAGCCGTCATCCATTGAAGAGTTAGCTCAGTGGGCAGATTGTGAATATAGCCGTCATTCCCGAAGGCACTTTTTAAATAATTTAGCAGTTCGAGTCTTCACCGGGACATTATTCTTGAAATGTTTCGGAGAAGAGCGATTACACAGGCCATCACAGACTGGTTATTTTGGTTCAGATGTAAGAGCACGATTGCGGTGTTCATATTTCTGATTCTTGATGTATATGTACGTTTAATTTCTCATGCAGCTGTTTTCTAAAGATTGATCTCTTTTGGTCTTTTGTTCTGATACGTTGTTCTGATGTGTTTGATAGCTCTGGATAAATGTGAGGACAGGAGAGATGGAGGCTTTAAGCAGACCTGGAGGTGTTCTCTCTCAGATGATAGTGAAGACGACAGCAGACATGAGTAAGGTCATTAGCACGGACATCTCTGCATGAGCGCTTAACGCTGCTTTGAGTCAGTGCTGTTATTGTTACGCTTTACAGAAACATCAAGGACACATCAGCACAGATAATAATGTGACTGGAGACCTGTGGGTAGAGTTGAGTTTTATCGATTCCAATAAGATACAAAATGTAAGTCAAACATTTAGATGTCCAACATTTATTCTGTGTCTTTTACAAAGCATGCTGGTGCAGCTGAATAACACGAGCAAAGTTCGGCAGCCTACAGAACACTGCAAAGGAACTTTTTGTCAGCCGAATATTTCACCTAATATATTTACTTGAAGTACCCTTCAGATTTAAAAATAAATATTTTAATAGTTTTAATAGTAAGGTATCACATTTGCTAGGGGTGGGAATCTTTAGTCACCTCACGATCACGATCCTACCCCCCCCCCCCACCCCCCTTATTAATGAATTAATTCGTTTACCAACTTGAGAATCTTAAAATCCTTACATTTGCATATCCTTACATAAGTAATGAAGTACTTTTTAAAATAATTACAAATGAAAACAGTTGTATGTTAAGAATTGTAAACTAATACAGCTTCAAAACATACAAGCAAGTAGCAAATAATAAAGAGGAGCATAAAAACATATAACAAACGACAAACAAAGAGTGTTTTCAGTGTTTAATATTATCTGAACGTTTTCAATTCAAGAAC
Organism: Oxygymnocypris stewartii; assembly: GCA_003573665.1. Lineage (NCBI taxonomy): Eukaryota > Metazoa > Chordata > Actinopteri > Cypriniformes > Cyprinidae > Oxygymnocypris > Oxygymnocypris stewartii. The sequence goes on along the minus strand of QVTF01019268.1, from coordinate 684,204 downwards.
TGTAAATGATTTTTACTGTTGTTTTTTACTATGACATCATAGACAGCGGGAGATCTATTAAGCTGCATTCACGCACAGATCTCTTTAAAAATATAAGAAGTAATGTGGTTTGTCCTGTTCGTTTAATTCCTCAAAACATAACTGGCTGTGTTTACATACATTTTGCGTCATAAAATAATTTTGAGACGTAAGTACATTAAACCACTTACACGGAGTCGCGCACAGCCGCATGTGCGAGCAGTCGACGCAAACAAAGCGCGTCAGCATTTGAAATTGAAAGCAGCCTTCTGTTAGTGAGTTTCATATTTTAAATATATAAGTCCCACATAAATGATGACTTCGTAGAGCATTTGTGAGGAAAATACAGACGGGCGAGACCGTACAATTCAAGTGTAACATCAAACAAAGCGTGCGTCTCTCACTGTGCAATGAAGCCCGTGAATGTCCTTGTAATTCACCTAAAACTTTCTGAACTTTATGAAAGATTATTTTATGGAAGGTGGTGCGAGTGTGTGCATGTGTGTGAGGAATTTGAAGCAAGCAGAATACAGGTGTTTCTAAAGCAATGAGTCATCACACATCTGGTTAAAAACTAAGCTCAGAATCGATTCTGAAGTTCTCCGAATCGTTGGAGAGAGTCGTGATGCATCTATTCTTTTTCTCCCACGCCTAACATTTGCATGTTCAAGGTTCTCTGACATTGGTTAATGTTCACATCACATGCAGGTAAACTATTTGTATTAGTAAGTGTTTTGATGGATGTTGTTTTAAAATAATGTATTTATTTTATGAATTGATTAGGCCTATTTGGATTTCATTAAACTAACAAACCCCCTGCAGTTCCTTTACGAACCCCAGTTTGGGAAACAAATGCCTAATTTAATGCTCTTCATGTCATCAATAACAATGAATGGAATATATTTTCTTTTTTATTCTATTATCCTATTTAAATCAACGTTGTAAAGGAGTTTGGTCTAAAGTAATCAAAGAGCAGTCTAATTAAATGAACTGAATTGTGTGATGATTACGTGTTTGTCATGTAATTTGGGATCAGTAACGGACTATAGTTTGTAAGTAATCTACCCAGCTCTGTAGACGGGTATCTTAGACCGTCTTCTGCGGTGTCTCACATATGACAAAGCATTCAAGAGAATGCAGCTTTCTCCTTTAAAAACACTTCTTGAGCCCTTGTGTTCAAACTGCCTGTGTCTGGTTTTTCAAAGCAAGTACGTTTTCTGAGTAAATAACTCTTGTTTTCCTCTAGCGCCGCCCTTGTGACCATGGAGCGAGTGAGTGGCCAGCAGGAGCTTTCCCCTGAGGGACTGAAGGTATCCACAATCTTTCTATCCCTCTGATATAGTCCATTATCTCTCATGTTATTTCAGTGATTGAGCTCCAGTCCTCTCTGTTTCTCTGTCCTGATTCACATTGGGTCTGTATTGTTTTTCTACTGTTGGTGTTTTCGTCGAAGTCATTGATTACATCGATTAGCATGGAGTGCGTCGATGCGTCGCACCTTTAGCCACGCCCATTGCGCGAACCTGCAGTTATCCCAACTTAAGACTAAATATCGTGCATTCCTAGTTTTTTCAAGCGTCCGAAGTTGGACGCTTGAACATTGAGTTTACTCGCTTCATTCGCGCGAGAAATGTGCTTAATTCGCGCATGAAATTCACTACACAACAGACGCGAATAAACCTCATGGGAGGGGCTTCTGCCAGGCAGCTCCAATTCGCGCCGCGTAATTCGCGCCATTCGCGCCGCCTCATTCGCACGAATAGCGCCGCAGGATTGTCTATCGCGTCTTTGCATTGACTTAACATGTAAATTCACGCGATTCGCGTCTGGTGTGAACGCACCTTTACAGTTTTTCTCAATTGCTTTGACTCAATTCTCAATTTTTTTTCTCTCAAAACAATAAGTTCAGATCTCTGAACAATTAACTTCTTGTTCACATCAGATTGGAATTTATTATTGATTTGAGAAAATTGCAAATGCTTTGGCACATGTGTGCAAACAGTAAATACAATTTTCTGCCGTTTGCACAACAACTAATTGCATATGATGTGTTGATTAAAACTGATGAGTCGATTCTCACTTAAACTGTCAAACTCTTCACAACTTCTCTATCATTTGTCATCATGTAAGACATCACATTCAAAACAATCCTTTCAATTATCAAAAATTGGTGTATCTGACGTTGACATTGTTTGAAATGTCTGCTATATTGGCAAATCTAATTGCAATACAATTTGAATCAACCATTTAACCAATCAAGTTTGGGAGCATATATAATGCAGATTGCTCACAGCACGATCACTATCATTTTTTGAGAATGGTGGAAAGTATCACAAGATCAGATGTCTCTGTTGTATGCCATGAATGCTGCATGTGAGGACATCACAGCGGATCATTGCAAGGATGTGTGCGGCATTTTCTCCTCCGGTGCATGGCAACGGAAAACATCAGATGTGATGTTGATAAGTCTTTGGCCTGAAGAATAATTATTTTCATGGATGTTATTTTGTATTTTTGGTAACATGTGAAATGTACAGTAATTGGTCAAGCAAGATTTCACTTTACATGTAATACATTCATGCAAAAATAAATGTACTGTATGTTCATGTACTATTGACTCTTCTCAACAAATATCAGATTTTTTTTATAAAACCTTAATTTCCATGGTTGACTGTCATGGTGAAAAAACAACTAAACATTTTGACCAGTGTGACTCACACGATGACAAAAATACTTCATATTTTGGAGGCCTGACACAATAACTAGGTTTTAAAGCATGAATTCAATGTTTTGGGTGAGTAACTAGATTTTACAGACATGCAATAAAGTTCAGAAGTTCCAGCAAACAGTCGTGACATCTGCACTCACGGTTTAGAGAGTTAAGACTGTTTGGAAAAATGTGCCAAAGCAAGTGAAAAAAAACCATAACACGATGCGACTAAAAATATGATATGACTCGTGATTTTATTAGATTGTGATCACATTTCCTTCAGGATCCAGTTCACCAGTAAATGTTTTCTTTTATCACCTTCAGAAAAAAACGCTTCTATATTTGACCCTCTAAAGGTGCGTTCACACCTGACGCGAATCGCGAGAATGATTTACATGTTAAGTCAATGCAAAGACGCGAAAGACAATCCTGGGGGCGCTATTCGCGCGAATGAGGCGAGTAAACTCAACAGTGTTCAAGCGTCCAACTTCGCGCGATTTATTCGCGTCATTCGCGTCTGGTGTGAACGCACCTTAACTCTAGCACTCTCTATTCTACTTCTATTCTTTAAAAAGAACGTGCCCCTTTTAGACTTGCACGCTATTCATTTACTAACTTCTTGTTTTCTTTAAAAAAAACTAACACTAGCTTCTCTATTCTTTTTCTATTCTATCGGTTTGCTTTTTATTTATTATATAATAAAAAAACCTTGCTACGTGTACTGTTAAGGTAATTGAGACTTGTTATAGCTCTTGCATATCATTACTTTTAAGTTACTTTTCAAATCTGGGCTGGCTTGTTTGTTTTTAATGTATCAAGATCTATTTTTGCTAAACGTAAAAGCCTTTCACACCATTAAGTGAAAGGAATAAACCTCAGGCTGAAGGAAAAGTAAATTCACGTCTGTACAGTAGAACGCAGGAGAAGAAAGTCATTTTTGCTTATTGATGATTGAATTTGATAATCGAAGCTCCGCAGCAAAGACATTGGTTAATAAAATAGGATTAAATACATAAAGGATAGTTGTGTTAATAAGCGGTCAGGTATTTGCGCACATTCACGGGAGTTTCTGTGGTCCGTTACATGTTAATGAGCTCCGGTTCGATGGTTGCTCTGTTATGTTGATATATGAGCTGTGACCTTATAACCTGAGCACTCTGATCTGTCCTTGGCAGACTTCATCCATCAAGCGCTTCAGTGCTAATGGGTCTATGGAGACTCATGAACGACGTCCAAATCAATTAAGGCCCCTCAGCAGAACCGGCAAGCTTGGGTATTGAAATTGTATTGTGTGTGTGTGTGTGTGTGTGTGTGTGTGTGTGTGTGTGTGTGTGTGTGTACACCGTGTGTTTACACTGTGTGTGTGTGTGCATGTTTATGTGGTTTATGAGGACACAAATTTGTATAATGACATAGGTATGACATAGGTATTACAAGGAGAAGGTGATTTATGAGGACATTTTCAGTGTCCCCATAATTTAAAACACTTATAAATCATACAGAGTAAGTTTTTTGGGGGAAGTAGAAATGCACCGTCTCCTGTGAGGGCTAAGTTTAGGTGTAGGGCAATAGCACATACAGTTTGTACAGTATAAAAACCATTACGCCTATGGAGAGTCCCCGTAAACCATAAAAACCAACATGTGTGTGTGTGTACATGTATTAGGGTTGCACGATTAATCTTATTTAAATGTCTGATTCTCTCAATAAAATGAAGTTATATAAATGTAATATATAAAATGTATGCTCTCTGGTTAATATACTAAAAAGTATTAATTTTCAGTTGAAATTTTGATATCTTGCATTGGTAACAAGCTTTCACCTCCAGAGTTTACATCCTCCAATTAGTGCTTTTCACTTAAAAAGATAGTGTTTTACTTAAATTCACAACCTGGCAGCCATGCACAAGAAGTAATGAGCTGAAAACAACGGCAAACATGCAGGTTGGAGTTTAGTGATCTGCCCGAATGAAAGTGTAATATGTTTTCTTTCACGTGGTCGTTTGCTCTGTTGCTGTGATTAAATCTGTAAGCAAACCTCAGTGATAAACATAAATCAGAACATGATTCTCTATTATATTGTTTGCTGTTGCTGAATGTAGCATTATATAATTTATCTTTCTTGTTGTTTTAATAGAAAATATGTTTGTTTAGCTATTCAGGGAAGCTTCTTGTACCATTTGTCTTAGTGTAAAGAATATTCATTTACATGATAAACATTAGCAAACTAGATGAGGTCAAATAAATCATGCACGTTGATGTTCTCTTGATTTGAAAGAGCAATAATTCTGATGAAATAAGAAATGACATTTCTCAAATGTCAAAAATCCGGATTAATAATCGTCGTTACAATTTGAGCTAAAATAATCATGATTAATTGTTTAACCATTTCCGTGTAGCCTATGGCAAATAGGATTTTCTTCTTTTTTTTTACAAATAAAACATAGTTCTATGATGATTATAGATTAAGGACTTATTAATTCCATGCATTAGTAGTATATTTAATTTACAATGTCTTTTGTATGTTTTCTATTTTCTTGAATATACTCATGCCCTGTGTTGTGGTTGAATGTCTCCCAGTGAAGCAGCTCATTCAGTGAGTGTGTCTCCGCTCCCCAATCGAACCAGCTATCTGATAATGAGTCCGGCGCCGTCCCAAGGAGTCATGGTTCAGGGGCGGCTCTTCCAGCACGCACAGTTCTCTGCTCCAGTCAGAAAGCTGGAGCCAAGGTATGGATGAGCGGACTTCACCCAATAAATGAGCTGATTCAGCTTCAGATGTTTGCTGTAGATTGAGTAGAAATGCGTGCATTGGGAGTAATACTGTAATACCGTTTTCAAGAGCAGGTTAAACATATTATATGGCTTAGTTGTGTTTATATCTGTACTTTTGGTCAAATAAGCTTTCTTGGCTGCTTAAAAAACCTTTAAAATCAGGCACACTTGACCTTCCTGTTACAGAAATGTCAGCCACTTCTGTTCAGAAATGCATTTTGTGGCTCGCCACGTGCAGTATTTAGCATAGTCTGTTAATGTAATGTACAGCGTTTTCTCTTACACCTTAAAATGTGTGACCCTCTGTAAAAAAACAGGCTAAAGTCTCAAACAATTATGAGATTAACAAGCATCACATTTGCATGTCTTCCATTAATTCCACTATAATTTCAATCTTTGACTTGACCTTACTCAGTCAATATTAAATATATAAAGGTTATGTTTTCACAGAATGTTCTGTATCATATGAAGGATGATTTTGGTTGTTGTAGAAAACAGCAAATAAAGACATATGTCTTGGTTTTCACAGAGATGGTCACATATTCTTCCAGGTTCAGTAAGTCAAGCTCTATCCTATGCATTTGTGGTATAATGTTGATTAATAAAGAAAATATTTGTTTCCCTCCTAAATGATCACAAAGAATGTTGAAAGGGTTAATTTTTGAAGATCTGCTATGACATTTCTTGAGCGGATCTGATGTATTTCAGAGTACTTATGCTGTCTGCCAACGTTTGTCTCCTGCAGATCCGATATGATCCAAAGAGTTGAGCTGGACAGCATTCTTCTCACCTGTCCCGAGATTTCAGGTGAGCAGATGAAGAGCCATTGAGTTTTATCATTATTTACAGGAAGCAGAAACGTTAGTAGTGATTAATCTGAGACGCTTTGGAGATCTTCGAAGCACTTGATCATATGAACATGAGTTGAAGTACATGGCTGTTGTACATCACTAGATTCAGAAGACATCAGTGTTAAGAGGCGTGTCCATCTGAAACGGCGGCCGATGAACGATTGTCCTGTTCCTGTGGGCAAACCAGTTGAGGTGAGACAATACCTCTGCACACTCACTGTCTCTGCATTCAGACGGGTAGGGGTGGGCGATATGACCAACATCACGATAACAATATATATCACGATATAGTGATTTTGTTTTTCTTTTTAAAAAGTTTTTATTATATTAAAATCTTTGATACCATTTAGAATCCTTGTCAATATCAAACTAACACAAGCCTAAAGAGAGAAACTCAACCTCACTGAAGATAAATAAACAGTCCGTGATGAAATAAGGATAAGAAACTAATTGCAAGCGATGGGACAAAAAACTACAATAAATAAGAAATGCTACATTGTGTAAATTAATTAGTCTTCACTGTGTTCAGTATCTATCGAGCTATGATATATATAACTAACATGTGTATTATGTATAGATTCTATATATATTATAAATATATCATTCTTTATTTATTCTGATTAAAGTTACAGACGTGATTTATTCAAGAGCAGTGAGATGTTCTAGCAGTGTGCTGTGATTAACATGAACGAATATTGGAACGCTTCCCCTTTAAGACCGAAGTCCGGATCCAATATAGCTCAGTTACTGTTACACATGCGTTTTCTCTTTCTGTCGTTTACTCGCTCTTAAGACCTAATCACCGTGTTTATGAGGATACTTGCAAAGACGGGGGTTCTGGCGCATATAAGTGTGTTTATGTAATTGTTCAAAGTCGGCAAAAAATAAAGATTTTACAAAAATTTAAGCCGGAATTAAATTAACGCCTGAAGCTATTTTTGTTGTTGTTGTGAAATAATTTAAATGAATGGTGATGGGTTGATTATGCTCGTAACTCATTGTGTGCTCCTGTTTACATTTAGAGAACATATAGACCATAGTCCAGTGCTTCCCAAACCTGTCCTGGAGCCCCCCCCCCTGCCCTGCACCTTTTGTATGTCTCCCTTATCTAACACACCTGATTCCACTCATCAGCTCATTAGTAGAGACTGCAAAAACTAAATTGGGTGTGTCTGATTAGGGAGAAATGTGCAGGGCAGGGGGTCCTTCGGGACAGGTTTGGGAAGCACTGCCATAGTTATGCATCATATTGAATTTATTGCAGATATGAAAATGAAGTGGTGAGGGATCGACCAATATTATTACGTTTTTCTTTTTTTTCTTTTTTTCTGAAAGCCATTTCCTTAGGTCAGGGGTCTGCAACCTTCAACGTCAAAAGAGCAATTTTGACCCCTTTTCTACCAAATAAAATTCACGTGGAGCTACACAATATTTAATGCCCAAATAAAGATAACACGGCATATAGCTAAAGTTTTATATTCAGTTATGTTACAGGACAGAGGACTAGCAATCATTTCAGAAGTGAGGGGGACAGAAATGTCAAATATAGTAATAATAATAAGTATTATAATATTTATGTATGTATAATTGACAAAACAATTATTATCTCTTTTAATTGGCTAAGAAATATAATATACTGCTGGACAATAATAACATCATATGGTTATGATTGTACAATCAGTATATATATATATATATATATATATACTACAAACACTTTTATTTTTATCCATTTTTATCACAGAATACGGCAGAAAATATATGTGACCCTGGAGCACAAAAGCAGTCTTAAGTCGCTGGAGTATGTTTGTAGCATTAGCCAAAAATATGATCAAAATGATAAATTTTTCTTTTATGCCAAAAATCTTTAGGATATTAAGTAAATATCGTGTTCCATGAAGATATCAAAACATTTTGATTAGTAATATGCATTGCCAAGAACTTTATTTGGACCATTTTAAAAGCGATTTAGATTATTTTGCACCCTCAGATTCCAGATTTTCAAATAGTTGTATCTCAGCCAAATGTTGTCCTATCATAACAAACCTCACATCAATGGAACTCTTATTTATTCAGATTTCGGATGAAGTATACATCTCAATTTTGAAAAATGGACACTTATGACTGATTTTGTGGTCCAGGGTCACATTGTATAATTCATATTTATTACCTGGAGAAGACTTGAAAAACACATAAACCTCATCGTCTTCACGTTTCATCAGTTAAGTTTTATGCTTGTTATTCAGCTTAGCTACAGCGATGCCTGACAAACGTTACTATTGCTTTTCATTTGAGTCCGTTTTGGACTTTCTGCGCCCCCTGGCTCCGAGAGTGAATGAAACAGAGTTCAGCGCTCCGTGATGTTCACATCGTTTTGGATCTGAATAAAACATATCCAAAATGGCGTAATTATATTTTTATTTCATTCGGTTCGGGCTCTAAATTTAACCGTGCCGCTCGGGTCGGGTCGGGTTGGGTCAGACAATCTCGGGTACGGGCCGGGTTCGGGCTTCAGTTTTGAGCCCGTGCAGACCTCTAACAACAGTACAGTAATCATTGAACAAACTGTACTTCAATCCCTCACAGCCTCGTTTTGATTCCTGTCAGAAATGTAAAACAGTGTTACCCTGACTGAGGTGTATTGATATTGCGTTTCCTTCAAATTATTATTTTTACTTGTTCTTAAAAAGGCCTTAAGATCATTAAACACTGAGTCCGAAATGTTCCCACCTCACTTTGTCAATCACTTTTACACACTACCTCCGAAATTGTTGTCCATCAAAAGAAAATTCGGATCGGGTTCGATTTTGTTTTAGCATTTTTTGCATCTGTAGCAAGCATTTTGAGAGGTGTTTTAGAGCCACTGTACACGTGTCTAGAGACAGTTTAGAGCCACCGTACAAGCGAACGCCAAAATCCAGAATGACGATAGTCAAATTCATCCACTTTATCTCGCAGCACAAAGCACTGTATATATATATCCTTGTTCACAGAAATTTGTGGTTGTCTTTTTAATCTGTGGGTTTAGTATCGCTAGCATCAAACTGAGCCACTGACATCCTGAAGTAAACTTTGAATCGCCCGCGATAATCCCGCTGCTTCTTAATAAGGAGGCGGAACTCTCTCTATATTTCCTCTATATTTTAGGATTGGATGGACTTCCTTTTATTTTTCTTTAAGAAGCGAGAGGACAACAAAATCATCCTCAGTGCTTGAAGACTCCATTTAGTTGGCTACTGTTTTGCTCATTTTTTCGCAACGGATTAATACGCATCAGACTCAGTGTGCATGGTTTCCGTGCGTTACGAATTTAGGATTACGAATACAAAAATGCATGCGAAAATTTCGGACTCAGTGTGCGGAGACCATCGTAAAACCCTGCAAATGTTATTTTTTGTGTTATATTAAGAGTAAAAAGTGTTTTTATTTGGAGTTCATATTGTTCTGATATTTCCGTATCCAGCAGTACCTTCAGCCTGATGATTACCTCACAGTTTGTGGTAAATGTGGCGAACCAAGTGAGGACCATGTGAAATGTGACCAGTGTGGATATCTCCTACCTGCTGAGACTCTGCCCCTTCCTGCTGTTACACCAGCGCTGCTCCCTCGGCCCTCCATTCGCTCGCAGCCGCCCAACCTTCAGATAAAGACCTCTGGGAGATGCTCTCAACAGCTAGATGTTGTAATGAATCCATCGGTGCGTGGAGGCCTGCTGCTGCCTCACAATGGAAGACTCGTCGTCACTTCTGCAGGCTCAGTGTGTAACGGATTCAAGCAAGCTGGCGGCAAGAAACATCAGATCACCAAACCGTGCGAATTAAATGACCCCAGTAAGTACTTCACACTTTTACATCACAAGTCTCATTATGTCAGTGTCTGCAGAAACCTCTGGTGTGACTTTAAATGCAGACTTTAAGCCAAAAACTCATCCCCCAACTCCAATGACCTGTACATAGACTATATGGACAAAAGTATTGGGACGCCCCCTTCTTTAGAACAGAAAGAGGCACTTCCAAAACTGTGGCAACAAAGATGGAAATATAATTCATGTATTTAAAAATGTTATTTCTATCTTTGTTGCAACAGATTTGGAAGCGTCTAAAATGAGTCATTGGTGTTTGGGGATGAGTTTTTGGGGATTAGGACTTTCTACAGACCAGTCAAGTTCTTCCAAAATGTTTTTTTTTGTTTAGTTTGGTGGTTTTAAACAGTTGGCAAGCAGTTGGTTGTGTTTTTAAAATGTTTTAATTTTTGCACATATGTATAGGATCGACTGTTAACAGATCAATCGATTAATTGTGATAATTATTAGTGGTGGCTCTAACATTATGCCCCTCTACAACTCTCAAATATAATTTGTGCTGCCACATATGTTGGAGATTCAAATGCGATATTTCTTTGTGCCTTTAGCTAACATATGACTGTCATACTAACGATTTATTGTTTTCATAACATCATTCAACAAACCCAAGGATGAAAAGAGCACACAACTTGCAACAATACTATAAATGCTACTAATAATATTAACCATCCCAACATAAACGTACTATATTCTGAATATTCTTGGACTGGTTAATTGTGACTATAGTGAGTTAAAAAGCATTTTTGATCAGGCTTAACCACAAACTGAGGGATATGAGATGCGAGCAGTAATCCAGATTGTGTTTTGATGAAATGCAGTTGTGCTGTCCAGCGACGAGGATGAAGAAAGTGATGATGTCAGCAGCAGCGGGACCGTTAGCCGCTTGGACAACGTGTCGCCGCGGCCCGCGGACTCTGCCCACTCGTCTCCTGCGCCCTCCGGTGGTCGGGTGGAAGCAGACGTTAAAGCAGCTGGTGAACACGAGGACCCTGGCAGTGACTTTTTCACCCAGACAAGTCAGAGAAGCCTGGTGCCCAGAAGGAAAAGCATGAAGGATCCAGTAAGCAGTATTACGTTATTTTTTTTGTCTTAATGCTGGATTTTGGGCCTGTTAAAATCAGCAGTATTTCAGATTTTAACAGCCAACATTTCACTGACCAATATCTGTTTTGTTAATGTTTTTTTATTTTTATTTTTGACAAATCAGCAGTATTTCAGATTTTAACAGCCGACATTTCACTGACCAACATCTGTTTTGTTGTTTTTTTTTTTTTTTTTGTGACATCAGCAGAATTTCAGATTTTAACAGCCGACATTTCACTGACCAATATGTTTTGTAAATGGTTTTTTTTTTTTTTTTTTTTTTGTGACAAATCAGCAGAATTTCAGATTTTAACAGCCGACATTTCACTGACCAATATCTGTTTTGTTATTTATTTATTTTTTTTTGTGACAAATCAGCAGAATTTCAGATTTTAACAGCCAACATTTCACTGACCAACATCTGTTTTGTTAATGTTTATTTTTTTTTTTTTTGTGACAAATCAGCAGAATTTCAGATTTTAACAGCCAACATTTCACTGACCAATATCTGTTTTGTTAATGTTTTTTTTTTTTTTTACGTGACAAATCAGCAGAATTTGCATTCATTTACATAACTTTCTGAAAGTCATTTTGAAAGTACGAATGTGTTCACTAGGTCGTTTCTCGTATTTAGAGTGTGTATTTATATATATGTATTATTCTCATGTAGTTTGGGAACACTGTGTGTGAAGATCCATCTCCTAAGAAGAGGAAAATGGGTCAGATGATAAAGCTGAGCAGTATTATTCTGGAGTGCAGGAGCGTAAGGATCGGCACTCTGCGCAGGATGGTCACCAAACCTGTTGTGGTGAGATCAACCAAAAACCTCATTCATATCACCTGCAGGGTCTGGAATTGACATTTTTGACTTTTTTATACTAAATGATCTAGTGCTGTTAGTGAATGAACATCTCAGTTATTCTGCAAGTTATGCATCAGAAAGACTCAGATGAGTTATTTGTGGATGCTGTGTACATGTTCACGATTGTCCATTAGTGAGATTGCTTGATGTAGTTCACTTTGAGGTATGCTATAACTATTCACCTAAATTAGAGTTCAACCAATAGTGGATTTTACAGATACTGGTACCTAATCTGTGTAATATCCCGATAAATCAGACAGTTTTTCAAATCAATAATATGAAATAAATCAATATAAAATAATGCAGAACCATTAAAAATAATGATGTGACAATAAGAATGGACTGTAAGTAAAAAATTAAATAAGTACAAAAATGTAATTGTATACATAAATAATACAGCATTCAAAGAATAACTATTGCTGTTAATTAGTTTTTTTCTGATTACCAGTAGTTGCTTTCTGTTTGGGAATAAACTGTAAAACCAGTATGTCAGTTAACCTCATACGTAAATGTGTGTTTTCTTTGTGAGAATTTTGTTATTAATTGTGGGATTTTTTTCTTCTAGTTTACTGTGGAAAACATACAGCTGGAGACCGAAGGTAAGATGCTTCTTTAAAGAAATGAAAGCAGAAAGCAGTGTGGAAACCACTATGACTTTAGTGTAAAACAAGACTTGTTGTGTTGTGATCGAAGGTCCTGATGTGAATGTGTTGGAGAGTGTATTCTTGCGGTCGTCAGAGCTGACCAAATGTGAGTGGTGTACCGTCAAGAAGCTGCCAGTCCTGTTTCTGCAGACCACCGATGAGGAGTGCCAGCGATTACGGACTCAGCTGCAGATGTTTCGGGACGAGGGAGGAATATGGTACGACAGCAGCGGCAACAGTGAGTATCAGAACGTTACGGTTAATGTCTCCTTCAAAGCAAAGTATGCCATTTCTGCGGTTTTGGTCACCTTGCAGAATTACAAAAATAAAGCATATTTTCAAACAACCTTTGAAAACGCCTCTTACATTCATCGTGCCCTTACGATTATTCTTATATAATATCTTTTGACATCCCAAAACATCTTACAGACAGGAACAACGACTCAAAGTTCTGAGAAAAGCTCAAACGTCATTGAAAATTATCTTTCTTTGAAAACGATACTTATTTAAAATCTCACCTAATGTAGGGCCCCATGATGTGGAAAACATGGACAGAATCCAGTCATAACTTAATTTACTGTATAACTCGGAATGTCACAGAATCTTTCAAACTTTGAATGAATTATTAATAGTATCTTTAAATATTAAGCAGCAAAAAGACTATTTAAAAATGAATCCTGCATGCTCTGTGTGAATGAATGGCGCAGACACGCGGTTTCGGTTACTACACACATACAGAAGCGCGTGACGCTCGCATGATTTCAGTGTCTGCCGTCTCTAAATGAGGAGATAAATACATGAAAAACATCTCTTTGAGAGTCACTTCATGACAGTTTTATCGTTTTCTTTTAGGTAAACTAGCGTCATATGTCTTATACAGTCTATCGTATGCACAGCAACCCGTCAATATAAACGCTCGGCTTAAAGACATTGTGCCAGAAATATATTAGCATTGTTTGGTAGAATTACATTCATAATACTACTACTACAATTAAAACTTTTTTTACGGAATAATAACACAACATTTATTAAGTTTTTTTTTATGTTAATAGTAAATCTCTTTTGTTTGTCAAAAAAGTGAAGTTTGTTTCATTTTTAAAAATGTAAAGATAATTGAAATGAATGTTTATGCCTTCATTTGCTAACCAGAATTTAAATAAACAACACAGAATTTTTGAGAATTAGTTTTTTAGAATAACATTAAGTTAAGTTGTTTTATGCATTCAAATAACTACACATGCTAATACACAGAATTTGGTAACAATGAAACATATGGTGGGAAAAATAAAATATTGCATGGACCCGTAAACATGCCATTTTTGTTAAACTTTTAATAAGTTGATGTGAAATTGATTTTAATTCATCATGCTTTTTAAATGATAATATTTAATTTAACTGTTAAAAGGGAGTCCAGCAAAAAAAAAAAAAAAAAATGTAATCCAGTAATATTTTAATGGAAAAAATGGAATTAGAAAAACAATAAAGCCGATTTCATAAGGCCCTAGAAAAGCTCAAGCATCATTTCTTTGAAAGTGATACTTGCTTAAGGTTTCACCTGATGTAGGGCCCTATGATTTCCACTGTGGGAAAACACTGACGGAATCTGTCATAAAAATAGAATTTAGTGTGTAACGCGGAATGTCACGAAATATACAGAATTTTGGACGAATAAATCAAAAGTGGGCCAGTAGAATTAAATCAGAGCATATGGATTAGTGTCTGGTGAATATCAAGCCACAAAAATACTGTTTAAATATGACCGATATCCTGTCATTTTTTGTTAAACATTTAATAAATTATGTAAGTTTCATGATTTCAATTAAGTAGACATGTTTTTGATTAATTAAATTGAACCATTAAAACAGAGTCTAGAAAAATTTAAATGGAAAAAACTGAATCCAAAAAAAAACGTAATTTAAAACTGAATTTGAGTGGAAATTAAATGGATTTGGTAGGTTCCTGCTAATGCGGTGAAACTAGCTTATTGACGAATTCTTTTGGTAGTGATTTTGTTTCAGGAGCACTTCATGCTCTTGCTTTCTTTTGCTTCTTCTGACATCTTCTTTCCTTTTGTTGTTGATGCTCTCCAGATGATGAGAAGTATATTGTATTGATTTTCGAGAGCGGCCCCTCATTGCAAGAGCAGGTGATTCTGGAGGATATCCTTGCTGAAATCGGCCGAAACAACAATCTGTCAGATTTCCCCAAGAAGATCAATTTTGATGAGGCCAACGTTCGACTGGTTGAGTACAATAAAACCTCCAAAAGAAAAGACAAGGTGATTGCGCTCAATCGTGATAATTATGACGATGTGTTTTATTCTCATGTATTAAAGGTGCCAATGTTTGTCCTTCACCTCAGGTTAAGGAAGTGAGAGCTGTAGTATCAGCAACACCTTTATCTTCAAACCTATCAGCCTCAGCATCCTTTTCAGTAGTGACGGTTACCGTGGCAACAGTAAATACAGCCCCAGCAGCCTCCGTCACTTGTGCAGCGACGAGCGTGCGAACGCACGAGTCTGCTCGGCTCCAGGAGTACTGCGAAGAGGACGACGAGATGGCAGAGCTCCAGCCGACCTTCACTGGTCCTATCATAAAGTAACTAACCAAAAACATTTTTTTCTGCTAGCTTAATCAGGCCAGTTGTTCAAAATTTTACTGTCTTCTCTGGCTCCAACATTTAATTTCAGCTTGGCAAGAAAAAAAAATAGTTTATTAAAAATGTCATTACTTGATTTCGTAGTGAAAATGACAGACTTCTCTCTGAATGACTTCTCCAATCAACAACCTATCATTTTTTTCTGTTGAAGAGAATCGCGATGCATCGGACAATCGATTATTTCCAACACCCCTAATAGACAGTTTATAGTGCATGATCACTAAAGTTTAGCATTTGCATGTTTTAAGTCTTGCCTATTTAAACGTTCAAGACATTAAACCATTCAAATCTGATGAGAAGTGAAAGAGAACTCCATTCGCTGAACTTTACGTTAGTTAAGCTAGTAGTTCATTGCTATTGAAATTCATGCATAAATATAAAATCTTGGTGTAGTGCAGAGCATGTGAGCGGAGCGGAGCGGGGAGCGAGCGGGGAGCGGAGCGTGCAAAATATAGTCGGAGCGCGGAGCGGGTTTTTATCCAAAGGCTGGAGCGATCGCTCTGTCTCGCTCCGGTTCCGCTCCGATACCGCTCACACCACGAGCCTAGGGCATGCACACATCCACCCAGAATTCCCCTGTGCCTTCAACAATTAACAAAACCATCAGCCTATACTTATAGTTAGCCTATAGTTTTAAATAAATATATGTTCTATTTTGACTGATGTTGCTGTGAGTTCTTTATAGGATATAGGCTGCGTGGCGGACGCGTCACGGAGCGGGTTTGCTGCGTGTTGATTTTCCTTTCCTTTCCTTTCCGGTAGGCATGCAGAGTAATTTTAAATTTGAGCGAGCGTGGAGCGATTTCACCGGAGCGGGAGGAAATTGTAGATGAGCGGGGAGCGGAATTGAGCGGAGCGATCTGGTCCGACTTTGAGCGGTGGAGCGGGGGGAGCGAACACCCACGTGAGCGGGGAGCGGAAATTCTCACCGCTCAGCTCCGCTCACATGCTCTGGTGTAGTGGCAGCCTTATTTATTACAATACAAGGTTGCATGGGTGAAAAACAAAAAAATATATATCTTTTTAATTGTGGGCCATTGACAGTTTTGCGAGGCCAGTGAAAATTTGAGCCGATGAACAGAGATAGCCAGTAGAAAATAATCAGGAAATAAAATATTATGTTAAAGTTGGTGTTGTTTTTGTTTGTTTCTGCAGGTTGCTGGTTTACCCCCCGCCACCTGCTAAAGGAGGAATCTCTGTAACCAACGAGGACCTCCACTGTCTGAACGACGGAGAGTTTCTCAACGACGTCATCATCGACTTCTATTTAAAGTCATTATCTTTATTTCAATCAATATTAATTGTTGTGACCGAATAGTGTTTTTATTTTATTTTTTTAAGTACAAATTGTACTTATGAAAATATATATATATTTTTTTTGTAAGTGGCAATATATTCGACATTATCTGATAATCGTGTGCTGTGTGCTACTAGATATCTGTTCTTGGAGAAGTTGAAGAAGGAAGATGCTGTCCGCAGTCACATGTTTAGCTCGTTCTTCTATAAGAGACTCAATCAGAGAGAGCGGAGAAACACGGTCGATGCGTCCAACTTACCGTGAGCTCAAGTCATCATCTCAAATATTCACATTTCCTCTGAGCTCAGTTACTGAGCTGTTGTTTAGTTCTGAGTTCATTTCAGATGTGACTTTATGATGTGTTGCAGCATACAGAAGAGGAAACACAACCGAGTGAAGACATGGACACGTCACGTTGATCTCTTCCAGAAAGACTTCATCTTTGTACCCATCAATGAGTCGTAAGACACTGTTTATTTACCTCCATTGATCTATTGGTTACATGAGGAATTGGTCACAATAGGAAGAATTAGGGGTGGGCGATATATACGGAGGTAGACACGATTAACCGGTAGAAATTTGTATTATCGCGGTTATGCACTCATGTCAAGTGGCGGTGCGCTGTGGTCACGAAAATCTAATAGTATGCACACATTGTTAAGCATTGCTGTTTAAAGGGGTCATATAATGCCCATTTTCCACAAGTTGATATTATTCTTTAGGGTCTTAATTAAAAGTTTGTAACATTGTTTTGGTTAAAAATGTTCACTGGTAGTGTAAAAAACACCTTTTTAAGCCTGTCACAAACAGGTCTTTTCAAAGCAAGCCATATTGTGTCATTCCCCTTTAAATGTTAATGAGCTCTGCTGACTCCGCCCCTCTCTCCCAAGCTGCTTACTGAGGGACTGTTTACTTTAGCCACATTGTGAAACGTGCTAATTAGCACATTATTAGGAAAGGTGATTTGCAAAGATTCATTCACACGAACATACTCATTTAGGTAGATCGAGGGCGCTTTCCCTTCAGAACCAAACGTAATACTCTTCAGCCGCTCAGATGATGGGAGTTAATGACGACTGCGATGTTCATTATTACATCCAACATCAAAACACATCAATCGCTTAGGAGTCATTCTTGTCTTGTACCTGGATGGGAGACTGCCTGGGAAAACTAGGTTGCTGCTGGAAGAGGTGTTAGTGAGACCAGCAGGGGGTGCTCACTCTGTGGTCTGTGTGGGTCCGAACTAGGGTTGGGAGAATCGAATATCGATTCCAGAATCGGGTACTTAAGGTCAGGAATCAGATACTTGTTGTCAAATAAAAATTTTGATTCCATCTATCGATTCCTATGCACTTTATATTCTTCATCTGTGAGACCTAGTGATCTGCCAGGACTTTGCTCGCTAATCTAAGCATCCTAAAGTTTGCCTTAATTTGCGTTCAGTTGCCAAAAAAGCTAAGTATAATATCTGTGAAAGCTAAACATGTTGCAAGAGAGGTGTCACCACCAACATGACATTAATTTAATAGATCGTTAAAGATCGCGAACATGATTCAAACACCAACGTGATTCTATTCCTAGATTAAAATGATTTGTCTGTTTCATTCCTCAACCTTTGAGGTGTGCGATCACAATGTTGTGGTCACTTGGTTCATCCGTGCAGCAGTGCCACCACTGATCTAAGTTTGGCCACCCTGCTCAAAACTGCAGTTTTTGTCCCCTTTTTCTTGACAAGAAATGCCTTTATTAAGACGCGGAACCGGTTTATTTTTTTTGCATCCACATCAAACAAGACTTTTCAGATGCGCGCTGCAGCTTTGCCTCAGCACCAGGCGCGAGTCAAATGAGCACGGAAAAGGTAGGCTACACCAGCCAAATGAGCTTTAGTAGAACAATGAGATGCTGTTAGGCTATATGTCAGTAAAACAATCTTTCCTGTCCTGTCAGCCGTCACTGTGCTCACGGCACATGCTCTGATCGCGTCATCATAAATAAGCACACAAGAGACTGCATACGAGTCTGTTGTCAGTTAAGTCATGAAATTACCAAAAAAGGCGATTAAAGCAGCAAACATGTATGAATGCATTACATTTCAGAACGTCTCTCAAATGCATACTAAAATATATATCGTGCAATGGTTTGCTAAAAAGAGACACGGGATAAATGCTTGATATTATCTAATCACATTGGAATCGAAACTGGGAATCGAAAAGAATCGGAATCGATAAAATTCAAACGATACCCAACCCTAGTCCTAACGCCCCAGTATAGTGACGGGGACACTATACTGTAAAAAGCACCGTCCTTCGGATGAGATGTTAAACCGAGGTGCTGACTCTCTGTGGTCATTAAAAATCCCAGGATGTCCTTTGAATAAGAGTAGGGGTGTAACCCCGGTGTCCAGGCCAGATTTCCCCATTGGCTTCTGACCATCATGGCCTCTTAATAATCCGATTAAGACACCATACACCGATTAGCTTCATCACTCTCTCTCCTCTCCACCAATAAGCTGGTGTGTGGTGGGTGTTGTGGCGCAATATGGCTGCCGTCGCATCATCATCCAGGTGGATGCTGCACACTGGTTGTGGATGAGGAGATTCCCCTTCTATTTAAAGCGCTTTGAGTACCCAGAAAAGCTCTATATAAATGTAACAAATTATTATTATTATTATGACCGCTCACTCAGGGCGGGTCTGAGGTAAGACACCAGTGCAGTCTGTGTTAAAACGCTACTGTCAATCAACAATCGTGGGAGGGGCCTCCGTCCGTGTGGCGTCACACAGAGAGACGGCTTGATTTGAGAAATGCAAAACATTTAAAGAGATTATAAAAGTTATAATTTGTATCATTTTATCATTACAGGGTGGTTGTTTACACACACTGTCAACACACATTTCAGTTCAAACAACTTGTAAAAGCGCATGTAGCATTATATGACCCCTTTAAAAACGAGTGATTTTATGCCATTTAAATGCAAACAACATTGTTATACGCTCGCGCGGTCTGTGAGACATGAATCCGCTGCTCATAGAGCACATGAGTATTTTGGTTGCTTTATTGGCCTTGATTGGTCAAATGCACATACTTATGTATGAAAAAGCCCGTCTTTCCAAGTATCCTCTTAAAAACAGTCATTTAGGTCTTAAGTGAAAGGAAACGCATGTGTAACAGTATATTGGATCCTCTTTTTTAGGCTTTAATTAGTTTTTTGTTATATTGACACTGGTGACAAGAATTAGGAAAATTATATTGGTATCAAAAAATTGGATATCATAAAAGCCTAATTAAAAGCAAAACAATATATATTGCGATGTATATCGTTATTGTGATATAAAATTACTTATATCATGATATAATATTTTCGATATAAGATATCGCACACCCCGGGGAAGAATGCATGTGAATGTCATTCAAAGGACAGTGCAAAGTCTTCCTTCGGTTGTCTCCTGTGGTTTAGGGAAGGGTATTGCATGTAGTATCAGCTTATTATTCAAAAACTTGTGGTTTCTTAACAACTTGAATGTTATACTTCAAGCTTAAATTGCTCAGATGATAGGAAAATCACTTCTGTATGGGATGAGGGAAATGGAAAGCTTGAATTGCTTTTTATTTATCTATTTACTGGTTATTTCACATTATGTTAACATGTTAAATTGACCTTCAAATGCGATACATGGCTGTCTAAGTAGTGTGCGTATTGTCATGTTTTTTTTAATGATACTTCTAATCTCCTGATCGTTCTTTCTGTGTCCATCCAGTGCTCACTGGTATCTCGCCATAATCTGTTTTCCGGGTCTGGAGAAGGCTCATGTTGAGCCAAACCCACTGTATCAGCCTCAGACTCAAGCCCATAGCACTGCTGTTTCCACTGATGGAGGTTCGGATGAGCTGGATGACATCAGGCAGCACACGGCCGTCCCGCACAGATCTGTGGCTGATGTGAACAGACAGCAGCAGTACACAGGTGAGCACGTGAGCCACACGAGTGAATGAATGCAGACTGCCGTTGTGTCACTGCTTGATTTCCGTTTGGTTTTTATTCCAGATGGTTTACACCGAATAATCGAGTGTTATGGGACAGATGGCTCCTATCACTCAGATGACCAAAGCTCATGTCGGGTGAGTCGCCTCAGTTTGGCTAATCTGTGGGATCAGAGTTCACTTTTGTTATGTAGTCATCAAAAGGAGCGTATATTGTAGGGACGTAAAGATTTATTTATGTTATCTGTGCAATGCTACAACATATTTATATTAGAAACGAATGCAGAATTTTCTATTTTTCATGGAATTCTAAGAGAAAATTATCACCGTTTCAAAATGTTAAGCAGTTTTCAACATTGATAAAACAATTCTTAAGCAGCAAATCGGCACATTATAATAATTTCTGAAAGATCAGGTGACACTGAGGACTGGAGTAATGATGCTGAAAATTCAGCATTGGTGAGGCTTTGAGAAACATTAACAAAAAATCTCATTGACCCCAAACTTTTAAATTCATACTTAAATGTAAATAAAAATGTTGTGCATGCAAACTGCTTGTGACAAGGCAGCACTGGAACTATTTTCGGTCAAAGAAATGTAATAAAATAGTTTAGTTTCCAACATTTTGTTCATTTGTTCAAGAGTTCCTTCATATTTAAATGTAATGTTGTGAGGTCATTTAAAGCTAACTAAAAGTAGTCCGATTACATTCAGTTAGTGATGTATGATTACTGACTTCTGATCATCTTTACTGGAATACACAGTTCGGGATATTAAAGAGGGCATAACACACAGTTTCACCCCATCTCGTGTTAATCTTGAGTACCTAGAGTAATACTGCATCCTTCATATCTCCAAAAAGTCTTTAGTTTTATCATATTTATAAAAGAAAGATGCAGCTTAATGATGTCTGCAGGACATCTACCTCAAACGCTGCAAAAACAGAGCTGCTAAAATCATCAAGGACTCGAATCACCCAAAAGAAAACCATCTTTTCATTTTACTGCCATCTGGCAAGCGCTTCAGGAGCATGATGGCAAAAACTGAGAGACTGAGGAGGAGTTTCTTCCCTCAGGCCATCAGTCTCATAACATCATAACATCCACAGGACTCAATTTAATAAACTGTAAACACATCCATTATTCTCCATCATCCACACTGCTGCCATGTGTACATTCCCGGTACAACCTATTTGCACATTCTCTTGCACATCCGTGTTTATATTAATATTTATTAATCCACAGTATACTGTATTGCACATTTTATCTCATGCACATCTTACACCTTATTTTATTTTATTTTTTGTTCCTATTTTCATTCTCACCATATTTATATATATATATATTCTCTTGTGTTATGTTTCATTGTTTTATTGCCTTTTATGTTATTTTTTTTTCATTTTCTATTTTTATTTTATTTTTGCACTTTCCATTGAGCGGACCTGTCCTGACCTACATTTCACTACTGATTATACCCTGTATGATTGTGTATGTGACAAATAATAAAGAACCTTGAACCTTGAACCTTAATGATTCTTTCCGAGGCTCCTGGAGGCTGTGGGCGGAGCTAAAGAGTGACGAGCACTTGAGCGCGATTACCAGCAAAACGCATACATTTGATGCCGTTTCACTTACCATCTGCAGTTCTGAATCATGACCGAGATCTTTTATAGCTGAGACCGCTCCATCTTTCAGTATCAAACGATGTGCAAATCCAGCGTCGAACTGGGCCTTGTTTATAAAACATTCGTGAACAAACACACTTGAGAAACTCAGATGCTGCCCCGGAAAAACAAATGGCATCCACTGTTAACGTAACGAAGCTGAACAAGGTTATGTTTCCCTCACAACCAAAAACACCCTTCTTTAGAGACACTCTTCCCGAGCGAGTCCCGTGCAGTGCTGCCGGATGAAGCGCGTTGATGAAGGAAGCTCTCGCTTAAGTGCACAGGCGCGTTCTGGGAGAAATGCCCATATAAGGAGTTCCACCGTCGTTTACATCAGCAGGAGCCACGATCGGAAAAAAACTCTCCGAAACTTGAACGAAGCCGGAAGTGAGATTTTTAGCACAGAAATACTGTTATACGTCCAAATGTTTAACTTTGTCCATGCTCAGCATGAGAATCTCTTTAACAGTGTAAACAATTCTGAATGCATGAAACAGCTTTGTACCTCCCCTTTAAAAACAGGCTTACTTTCATGATTGAAAATACTATTTTCAATTATCAACAACAGTTTATTATTATGGTGTAGTAGTGTGTGTATTAGATTTTGGGGAGTTTTGTCTGTCTCTCACATGTTATCTGTGTTTTCAGGACGAGTGTAGTGAAGACGGCAGTTTGGTCGATGAGTGTGGGAGCTTTGACAAAGCAGAGTTGACGTCCAAACCCACCATCTGCAAACAGTGAGCACATATTCCTCAAACCACTTTGCATAGCTAATCAATTCAATTAATTATTTAGATTCAATATAACATTTTAGAACAGAGAAGAATCAGTTACATCAAATCAGAGAAATTCTTTAAATATTTTAATTGCATGTTAGCTTTGATGACTCAATATTAACCCTGTTTGTTTACAGTTTGAAAGCTACAGAAGAGTTTAATCTAGAGATGCACCGATAAGAAATTTCTCAGCCAGTACTGGTGCGGTTATTCAGAATGATATCTGCTGATACCGATGCCAAAAATATAAAACTCTCCCAACTACTGCTGTAAACTATACAGCGAGCGCCTCCATTTGGTACATTAGAGGTTAAAGGGATAGTTGACCCAAAAATTAAAACTGTCATTAATTACTCAGCCTCATATCGTTCCAAACCCGCAAGACCTTCGTTCTTCTTCGGAACACAAATGAAGACATTTTTGATTATATCCAACGGCTCTCTGACCCTCCATAGACAGCAAGGGTCCTACCGCGATCAAGGTACAGAAACGTAGCAAGGACGTGTGACATCAGTGGTTCTACCGTAATTTCATGAAGCTACGAAAATACTTTTTGAGCGCCAAGAAATCAAAAATAACAACTTTATCCAACTATTTGTCTCCCAGTCACTAGGGCTGTGACGGTGCCACCGCGGTTTTGTATTGCCAACGGCGGTAGTACACGTGACATCACACACTCTATAACAAGCATAATACAAAGTTTTGTAAACAAGTGCAATAATTGTAACAATTGCAAATAATTTTATTTAGACTAAAAATCTATGCTAATTCACCTCAAACGCAACGTTTCCTTTAGATTGGCACGTTTGAGCGCAAGAAAATAGTTTATTCTGCATTTAGCATATTTTTTTCATGATGAGCGATGGACCTTGTTGTAAAACCAAATACTAAATCGCTGATCTGGAATCATTTCCATTCATGTCACCCATCCGCGTTTGTACAAGTGTTTTCAAGTTCACGTGATCGCAAACGCCCGGCTGGTCAGGTGTGTATTGGTGAGGCTTTCTCCAAACTGGCCAAATACGAACAAGACAGCGGTAAATGGAAGATGTTAACAAGAAATGTGGCAACATACGGCGCGATTCCTATTCCACAGAGAGCGCGTGCAGCACACGAGGAGTTAACGCACACGCTTGCTTGGTGGAGGAACAGTGAACCGTGTCTAAACCGGATGCCGCGTCGCAACACAACAGGTTGAGTCTGTCTACAGAACATTTGAACTGTGTCAGCACGTCACAAATAGGACGAGGTGGTTTACTGTGAGGGATTTGTCGTGTTGTATTGCGCATCTGGTGTAGACAGCATCACTGATTATAATGGGTTCTCGCCGCGCCACTCGCGTGAGGCAGACAGGGTCACATGGTGTATATTTAACTTTCTTATTTAAGGCTACTTTCCTATTTAACTGTATTATTTATTTGATATTTATTTTAGTGTTTTGCAGGCTGTGTTCACTGACGTAACTGCTAAAATAAACACGCACGTCTGCTATAGATGATTGAGCCTCATTTATTTATTTTTGCGTTTCAGAGTTATATATATATATATTTTTAGCATATATATATTTACCGCAGTGGTAAAAATCTGGCATAATTTTGGAGAGTAATTGTTGTTTACGTTATGTGAGCGTTAAAAAGGCATTTATTGTTCGCATTTTGTGATAAGTACAGGATTTGAAAGATGAGACTCTTTTTAGACATAACAAGCTCTTTGCTATATTTGGATCAGAGACGCATTATACAAATAATGTTTAGTGATGGGGAAACCGTGGACCTGCGTTAATCTTATTGTCTTATATGACAGTATGACACAAAAGTTTTCTTCATGCAAGTTACTGTCTGATAGGAAATATAGATAGTCCCTGATCATCTGCTGTTTTTAAACATTTACTTTTATCGGCTGATACCGATTATTGGCCGATACATCGGTGCATCCCTACTTCAAACCAGTATTTTAGAAGACAGAAACACAAACCAGGGTCGTTTAACATTTAGAATTGAATTGTGAAACAGTATTTTACAGCACTCGTTGTCATGTTATTAAAATCCTCAGGCCTTGTATTCTGATCATGGACTCCCTGCGTGGACCAACCAGGTCGACTGTGGTGAAAACATTACGAGAGTAAGTTATTGCTCTGACACAGACGAGTAAAAATCAAACCTTTAAATGGATGTGATTTTCTGATCACAGATGTTTTTGCATGTACAGTTATTTTTCTGTGGGAATCATGTCGTCTTTAAACAATACTGAGAGTGGCTGTAAGTTTGCACGCATGTTAGTGAGTGTTTGTCCTGGTGTTTGTGCAGGTATCTGGAGGTGGAGTGGGAGGTGAAGAAAGGCTCCAAGAGGAGTTTTGGGAAGGACGTGATGAAGGGCTCGAGTCCTCGTGTGCCCCAGCAGGATAACTTCAGTGACTGTGGAGTTTATGTGCTGCAGTATGTGGAGAGCTTCTTTGAGGTGAGAGGACTCATGGGAACTGTATATCTAAGATTGGACTGGACAACATATTCTGAATCCCACAGAATAGGGTCTGAAAGATTTTTAAAAACTGCCAGAGCTTCCTCATATTCTCTGCGTTCGTTCACACACATCCCAGACATGCTAGTAAAGATGAATGATATTGCCGTGTAAGAGTCTCACGTTAAATCTAATATGCAAATCAGGTCTCACTTTTAGTTTTTGGGCCAATTCTAAAGGCCATTGCACACTGAGTCAGAAATGTTCGCATGTTGAAAAATAAATAAAACCTCAGGTTGTGTCAATGACGTTTACACGAAACTTTCGTTTGTCATAAATAAATTAGGATCGGGTGCGATTTTTCGAGAAACATTTTGAGAGGTGTTTTGACAATTCAGAGCCACCATAAAAACCGTACTTCCTCTCTATATCTGGATGGACTAAATATTTCCTTTCTATTTCTCTTTTTGAGAAGCGAGAGGACAACACCCTTTTTACAAGACTGACGCGTTTCAACGGTCATCAAATCCTCCAACATTTTTTTTAATCGTTCTCTCTTCTGACTGTCTTTATCCGTCTCTCTCTATTTTTTTTTAAGTCGTGAAAACATGATCGTGGAGTTTTTCTTTTGCTATTTGAGCAAATGAGAATGCAAAATATATATATTTTTATATATCTGTGGTAGTCTCTCATTCACCACTATAGATTTACCCATCTATGATGACTTCAGCGGCTGAGAAACCCGGAAATGTGAAAAGGGTCGATCAAAAAAATAAGACCACATTCTTCAAAATATCTTATTTTATGTTCAGCACAAGAAAGAAATAAATACAAGTTTGGGACAACGTGAGTGAGCAAATAATGATTGGGTGAATTCCTTTAATGATAAGCGGCAGCATGTTTAGTCGCTAGCTGCACGCATCCATTTCAACGGTTTACTTCCATTTTATACATAACCAACTGTTTAAATGTAAACCCTGTGTGTTTTTACAGTATTAGATGCTAAATCAATCAGCTGCGAAAGACAACTCGGTCTAGTAATCAGGCGCTGTTTTAGTGGGCGCTGTTTTGTGTGCTGTCATTAAAACTGTATTCGATTACCACGATTCGAACAACTCACGATAATTAAATACTGTCCAGCATAAAGCACAGTTTAAGTAACAGTCTCACGTGCGCACAGCAGCAAAATAGTTTTGTTTTGAGGGAAAATAGGGACGGAAAAGCTGGGAGGTTTTAAAGGAGTGCTAAGGGAATTATACAAATGAATGAATTATATGAATGTACCTCAGGTTCTGACTCTTCAGAAACGATTCGATGGCATTGTGTTTTCATCTTCGCTCCATGTAATACCTAAAGAAGTGTTTTTAATCGCAATGCTGCTTTGTGTATAGAGTTCACGGGAAACGGCTGTTATTCTGCTTTTCCATATAAAGCGCCACCTGCTGTTAGTGAGTGGATCTACAGATCATATATTTACATTCAGCCTGTGCCGTTTTGACTGAATTTGTATGCTCTGCTGTAAATTTGGACCGGTTGATGAAAAACAAGCTTATGTGGATTCTACGCATTTAAACAATTCAGATAAGCATTAGAAGTATTTATAGAGCAGATCAAATACTTAATCAATTATCATTTTGACATAACACTTCTGTATTTAAAGGCTGAAATGTGAGTTATACCTTTTTATGAAACTTTTTCAAAGCTGTATTTGTACATTTATATTAGATATTTGAACATAAACTGCTGTCATTTAAAATCCAAACATCGTTTTATTTGTTGTTTGTTGATTTTTAAATATAAAACTTGGTGAATTGATTTGTGTGTCATTACTTTTTGAATATATCTCCAGCATTTTTTAATCATGATAAGACATTTTCATAAGGTTACATCCCTGATATACATATGTTGCACTGTACAGCCTTCTTGTAATTAATATTATTATTATACTTTCAAATGGTAAGCAGTCAGTTTAAATTTTAACCCCTTTATTTACATAATGTTCAGTTGCTCATAGCCTACATACAACCCGAATTCTGGAAATGTTGGGATGTTTTTTTTTTTAATCTGAATAAAATGAAAACTAAAATAATTTCAAATCACATGAGCCAATATTTAATAACATAACAAATGTTTATACTGAGAAATGTTATGCACAAATGAGCTCATTTCAAATTTGATGCCTGCTACAGGTCTCAAAATATTTGGGACGGGGGCATTTTTGCCATGGGTGTAGCATCTCCTCTTCTTTTCAAAACATTTTGAAGACGTCTGGGCATCGAGGTTATGAGTTTCTGGGGTTTTGGAATTTGGCTCCATTCTTGCCTGATATAGGGTTTCAGCTGCTGAAAAGTTCGTAGTCGTCTTTGACCTATTTTTCGTTTAATGTTGCACCAAATATTCTCTATAGCTAAAAGGCAGGCAGGCCAATTCAGCACCTAGACTCTTCTAATGCGAAGCCATGCTGTTGTAAAAGCTGCAGTATGTGGTTTTGCATTGTCCTGCTGAAATACACAAGGCCTTCCCTGAAATGTACGTCATCTAGAGGGGAGCATATGTTACTCTAAAACACTGGTCTCAAACTCAATTCCTGGAGGGCCACAGCACTGCACAGTTTAGCTCCAACCCTAATTAAACACACCTGATCCAGATAATCAAGGTCATTAGTATTACTAGAAACTTCCAAGCAAGTGTGATTTGGAGCTAATCTCTGCAGAGCTGTGGCCCTCCAGGAATGGAGTTTGAGACGACTGCTCTAAAACCTTTACATACCATTCAGCGTTCATAGTGTCTTCCAAAACATGCAAGCTGCCCGTTTGCACTTATGCACCCCCATGCCATCAGAGATGCTGGCTTTTGAACTGAACGCTGATAATATGCTGGAACGTCTCCCTCTTTAGCCTGGAGGACACTGTGTCCAGTGATTTCCAACAAGAATGTCAAATTTGGACTCGTCTGAGCATAGAACTCTTTTCCACTTTGAAATGAGTCTTGGCCCACAATACACGATGGCGCTTCTGGACCATGTTCACATATGGCTTCCTTTTTGCATGATAGTGCTTTAGTTGGCATCTGCAGATGGCACAGGTGGATTGTTTACCGACAGTGGTTTCTGGAAGTATTCCTGGGCCCATTTAGTAATATCAATGACATAGTGTTATCAAAAGACCCGGTACTTCGGTACCAAGTCGGTACAAAAAAAATGAAAACATCACGGTACCAGGTTTTTTTAAGTCCCGGTGGTACAGAGTACCCGGTCAACCCGGTTCTTGACATGTACGGCCCTATGATTTCCATGATGCAGAAAACGTGGATGGAATCGCGGAATCCAGTTATAAAAACTGAATTTACAGTTTAACATGGAATGTCACGGAATTTGGATGAATTAATCAAAAGTAGGCCATTACACTGATATCAATTCGCGACATGGACTAGTATCTGTATATATTAAGCAACAAACGTCGATTCAAATATGAATACTGCATGTTCTGCGAGTCTCTGTGTGATTGAATGAATGAATGGCAAAGATGCGCGGTTTTTTTACTACATACACTGAAGCGCGCCTGACACTCGGGGTGATTTCAGAGTCTGCCGTCAAAATGAGGACATACAACAACAACAAAGATGCGAATAAATACATTAACAACAGCTCCAGATCTGCGCTGAGTCACTTCACGAGCCTCTTACCGTTTTATTTGAATAAAGCCAACATTATATCATATACACACAGAAATTTAAAGATATTCACGACAAGCCGTTGTAATAAAAGTTTATCTTAAAGACACTGGGCCTCATTCACGAAACTAATGCACGACCGAAAATTGGGTGTACGGTCGTTTCTACGCAAAACTTGGAATTTATCAATATGGCATGAGCGGTGGCTACGATCAAATCTGAGCTCGTGTATGCAAGTTTTTGAGTTAGCATGAACTTTCGTGCAGCATGGAGAATTTCGTAGAATTGTGTAATGACAGGATTTTTTTCAGTTAGATTATTTTCCTAAATCAACAAAAGCTTTTTTTTTCTTTCAGGGATTTAGATTTATATGTGCAAAAAAGCAGCATAAACAACAGGCCATGAGGAATCACCCATCGTCGCATCACGCACCTGCAGCACTTAGAGAAAAACTGAAATTATAAAAGGAATAAAATAAATAGGGCTACACAAAACATATTTCTCTTAATTAACAGATTAACAAAAAAAAAAAAACTGCGGCAAGTATAGGCCACTTTTGTTTTTGTGACACTTATACATTTTATTTGTTTTCTTTATATCTTTATTTTTAAAAAGTTAACTGATCGGTGATCACGCAGGTGTCTCATACGCACACTCACATTTCAGCGTTACTAACTTTATATTTCCGCCATTAATCAAACTAAAATGCAGTTAACCAAACAAAAAAGTTACACTGCTCAATTTACAAGGTCCTCTGTAAAGTCAGCGTGCATCGACGAAACAAATTTTTTTGCGCATGTGAAGAGTGATATTTTACATTTATGCATTTAGCAGACACTTTTATCCAAAGTGACTTACAGTGCATTCAGGTTATACATTTATTGTCAGTATATGTGTTCCCTGGGAATTGAACCCACGACCTTTGCGCTGCTAACACAATGCTCTACCACTGAGCCACAGGAACATGCATACTATTTTACGTAGATATTGGAACATAAGTACAGAGCCTTGTTTACATCATCGATAATAGTTTAGCAACTAAATGATACATGGCATAAATGGAAACATTTTGATGTCGAATGAGAGAGGCTTGTGAGCCCATTGCTGTTTAGTTTCGCTTTAATAAATACATTTTAGCTTTACGTTGTATTATGTTTATAATGAATGCCACTATAGCCCAATTTGTGTTTTACATCATAGTTGAATATAACATTTTATAGCTACTAATTTTTTTCATTCTTATTCTGTAAATTTAAAGAATTTAAAATAAACATTAAGAGTTTGTTGTGGATTAAGCATAACTAAATAATCTATATAGTGTTTATAATGTTAATGTTTCATTATATTTACTGGTATTTAATATGCATATTAATGAATGCCATTGTTTGCAATTATAAGGTTAAAGGATGTTTTTAGAGTAAGATCAATTACTTCCTCTTTTTGGCCGGGTTTGGTTTCTCCGTGTCGTAAATTCTAGGGGCGTGGCTTCTTAACCGGAGTGTTTTTAGGGGCGTGATATTCAAATGACGATTGTGAAATGACGACCTGAGATACAGGTACATCCACTATACTTGGTTTCATTAACTTCAAATTGCACATCATTAGGAGGACAACGTTGGGCAGAATGTGGAATAACCCTTTTTTTTATTGTGGATTAAACAAAGAAATGATCTACAGAGAATCGCCTCTCTTTAGTCACCCTCATGTAATGAACTTACTTTTGAGTTGGCAACTACATTTATATTTATGCATTTATCCAAAGCGACTTACAATTGCATTCAGGTTATACATTTTCATTAGTACATGTGTTCCCTGGGAATCGAACCCACGACGTTTTGCACAGCTGACGCAATGCTCTACCACTGAGCCACACAGGAATGCAATAATTAATTATTTAATTTTTTTCCCCAGAAACCTCTTCCAAGCTTTCATCTCCCAATGCATTTATTGGATTGGTTTCCCCAGCAACGGATGAAAACCAAGCGAGACGAGATCAAGGCGCTCATTCTGAAGCTTCAGACTCAGCAGCAGCTCAATCTGGAGAGCTGCCACAGCCCCTGTGAGGATACCTTAGAGTCAGCTGATCTCATCCCTCCAATTAGCTCCTGAGCTCCGCCAACGCTGCTACGCTTTCCCCATCACATGACTTATGAACCCTACAAGCCAATCGGCCTTGTGTGATTCTACGCTGCTGGACAACTCTGCCGTTATTTCTTATGACCTTATAGTTTTGATGACATTAAATTTAAAAAAGAGTGTTTTGTTTTTTTATTTGTTGAATAAATTATGTACATAAGCTAGGCTTTTTTCTTTTACTTTGCTGCCTTTTGAGTTTCAGATCTCATTTATTGTCAATTCATCATTTCAGTTTTGGCCCATCTGTAAAATAAAAGTTTGTGTTCATCTTGATTATTTACTCTGACGTGCCTAGAGGGTTAAAAACAGTATGTTCAGTATTCTGTTTGGACTTCATGCCTCTGAAGGAAACAAAAGCATTTTTTGTAAAATCAGTATCCAAGCAAACTTTGTCCACAACAAAATAGAAATCATATTTCAATGATCTGCTACTTTCCGTTCAAGAGTGCTTATTTGCCTTGGTACAGTCCAATACAACAATATGAAGTGTCAAAAAATGAGGCTTTGCTTCTTTATCAATATCTTGCTTTCATATTAGAACTGATTCACGACATTTGAGGTCTCACATGATTTGTGTTTACATGCCATAAAGCATAAACTGAAGAAGGTTTCTCCATTAGAGATGATTTTCTCTAAAGCTACTTTGAAATGGTTTATTTGCATAGTGTTTTTCATAAAACACATTGTTTAAAAGTAGTTTTGGAGAAAATCATGATGATGTTTATAATATCTCAAATGTCTTTGTTGCATTTAGCAGATTGGAGCTGGGAGGGAATATAGTTTACGTTTTGCAATGATACAAGCAGTCATGCAGTTAAGATTTGCTAAATACGCAAGTGCCACATGTGTTCTGTGGAGGTTCCTTGTGTTTGTCTTTGGACAGCAACCAGCCAACAAGGACTGAAGCTCAGGGGTATACAGTGAGTACACAGGGGACAACAAGCTAACAAGACACACCTGGAGCAACCAGACTAATCAAGGGCAGAGACTACAAATACAGCATAGGAAATACTTCAACATAAAAGGCCAAAGACAAACAAAAGGAAGCTACACCGAACACATGCAAGTATATAATATAGCTTCAGTTGTTCATATTTTGATATCAAACATCATGTAAAGAGAGCTGATAGATAATATAGTTACATTTTGCTGAGAATTAAAAAGTCACATCACTTTTGCAATAAAGACAACTTCAAAGCAGCTTTAATGTAATGAGAGAGAAAAAGTTACAGAACAATAAATTAGATTATTTGGCAAATGAGGTAATGTATATATTTTAGTGAGCATGTGTGTGAGAATCCTTAATATCATGTTCATTTTGATGCATGGGTTTTCTCAATTCATATTGTTTGATGGCAAAGTAGTCCCTTGCAAACACGTGCCATGTGAACAGAGCCTAAGGTGTGAAGGAGCCCATTTTATCACACCAGTAGGCGCTGAGGAATGAATGAATGATGCGTTTATATAGCACTTTATTGTGTATTGTTGTACTCCTAAAGCGCTTTACAATCGTGGGGGGGGGGGGTCTCTGACACACAAAATCTTTACGTGTCACACAATTTCTGAAAGCTGACACTCAAACAGCAGAAGCACACACCAAATCTGCAAAAACATACACTAATTCTCAGCCTTCAATTTCAATTAACTCTCAGTTTTCAATTTCATAAAACGCTTTTAGCAAAACACAATTCTCTATGTAAAATAACAATCGAACTTCTTGAATTTGTGTGTAAAGTTTAGAAAAAAAGAGGCAAATTTTGAACGTGTGTAGGCTAAGTAGTTGAAAAAACCTATTAGGGTAACACCCCCCTACTGTTTTCCCCAAATAACCACAAGATAAAGTCAAGATCATTTTGTATTGTAACTATGGATTGTTGACGAGATGTAGAAGTTTTCACCATGAAGCTTACACTGTGTACCGAAGAGAAAACGATCTACTGTTCAGCAGTAAGAAAAAGTGTTTTGTAGAACATCACAGATTTATGATATGAGAATAGCTGGGCCTGTAGATAGGGAGTACCTGTTCTTTAATAAAATCAGAATTATATTTTCAGAATGACATAATTTTTTTTCTCAAACATAGTCAGTGGGGTAAAACCAAAACTCTCCCAAGAGGCAATGGGATATATTACTGTAGTTATTCTGTTCTGAACATCAAATCCTTTGTTTTTCCATCAAATGTATTCTAACTGGTTGGTTGAATAAACATATTTTATATTAAAAATGACCTCAAGTTAGCATCAGGTAGCTAATTGGCTAGCCAGTTAGCATTAGCTAACTAAATACAATTAAAATATGCTATTATAATTTAGTAATCATTAGCTAACAATTTTTTTTTAAATATGCTATTATAATTTAGTAATTACAGATTATATTATTTTTTTATTTTAAGCAAAAACTGTCTGCTGCACTCTGATTTTGCTGTAAACGTTTAAAGCAAAATAGCTTTATTAGACTGGGGGGCGTTTTCCCCCATATAGGTGGTGTAAAACCACCACCATTTAATTTGGTACAAATGCAGTTTTTGTTAAAAATCTGGATGTTTTTCATACTTTGTTGATCATTTATGTCAGTGCAGGCGCAGACTGGCCATTGGGAGCACTGGGACGTTTACCGGTGGCCTTGCGGCTGATTTGGCCCGCTGCACCTTTTTTTATATATAGGCTATATATATTTTTTTTTATTATTATTATAATATTTTTTTGCCTTCCCAATGTGCCAAAGTGATCATTTCTGACTGTGGCATTCCCTAATAAA